>PVJX010040878.1:0-14931 GCA_004027295.1 Dolichotis patagonum | reverse complement strand
CCACAGAAGACAGGCCCTGGGCAGTGGCCTGAGGGCAGGCTTCTCTTTGCAAAGTCACAGAAATATCCAGAGACAATTTGCAGGGGCCAGAGACTCCTGTGAGTATGTGGGACTCAGTTATTACTGAGCATAGTGTGACATGACTGGCCCTCAGACTGGTGACTCTGGGGAAAGGCTACCTGTGTGCTATACAGGCTGGATGTCCCATCAGTGCCAAATGGCATCAGTTCAGTTCCTTGAAGAAGCGAAAGTCCATGGCAGGACGATTGGCTCCAGTTTGAAAGAACTATGATAAATAACAAGGAAGAATTTCTGGTCCAAAAGGGATACATTTAAAAAATGGCTCCAAAGAAACAACCCAGGAGACATTTTCCTGGCCAGAGAACTCTCAGGAAGGAAGGTGTGGATTCCACATTACCTGAAGCAGGTGTGCATGGCCCACGCCCTGGACCTAGGCCAGGGGCACCAAAGATGCTCACAGCACTCAGCAGTAGGGCAGCTGATCCAGGGGCCAGGCAAACTCACAGATGTGGTCCAACTTGAAAATCTATCTGGAGCAATCATATTGCAATCAATGCAAATAAATAAAAAATAAAACAAGCTCCTGAGCAGTTGTAAAAGCAGAAGTACATATTCTGATCTCAGAGATGAGCTCCCTATCTCCCTCCCCTAAGAAAGAGACACAAAGCTGCACGAGCCAGGACACTGACTGGGCTGCACCCCCCAGGAAGCTCCATGCCCCCGACTTGGCCCATCTGCTGCACCCAGAGCCTGCCCAGCCCAGAGAGAGCTCTATTTAATCTTTCACCACTCTGCTGGGAACATGTCTACCTGTTCAGACTCCAATCTCTGTGTCCCGTAGCTTACTTAAATGTATACAAATTCTTCTGAATTATAAAAAGCAAGAAATAAATGCCAGCCTTGATGGCCGCCGCTGTTCACTACCATTCTTATCCACCTTATGCTGGTCATTGGGTCTTTCACAGAAGTGTACTGCAAGCCCTTAGAACAGAATTGTTGCTTTGTGAGGTATTTACACAGGAGTACATCAGGATGATCAGAAGGAACAGGACACTTTGTTCTTTCTAGACCAGGACGAAAACCAAGACTTGTATGTATTGTTAGTATCCACTGCTGCCTCTTCTGTTGATTCTGTAAACTCTCCAGGGGCTTCTAAACCACCAGACAAGGCTTAGACTGTTCCAGTTTGTGTATTTAGTGCTAAGTGTGTTTCCTTGTATTTGAATTTTTTGTAAACTTCTGGTCTAGCTGTGATGACTTAGTTTCTGGTGAACTATGCAAACCACTGACCAACCAAGCTACAGACACTCTGACATGGACTCAAGCACCTGCGCTCCCCTGTCCAGCTCCCGAGTCCACTGGTGCTGCGTCTTGCTGCCCTCTCCCACCACAGAGCTGAGGTGAGTTCTCTTGACAGCCTTCAGCAAACGTGCAAAATAAATTAGAGCAAATCCTTTTCCATGGGTCTTTCTGATGCAAGCGAGAGCCTTTGGGTAAAATAAGGGGAATGGCATGTGGGGGTCTCCAAATGGAGCTCATGGCCAGGCAGGCCCAGACCGTACACCTGCCCCCTGCCTGGACTCACCCGGATGCTGGACAAGAGCACACAACTACGGCCACCTCCACCACAGGAATCTGTTAAATTTTCTTTCATTATTCTCACTTTTCCATTTGAAGCAATTTCGATTTACTAAAAAAGTGCAAAGAATTCCCATATACCCTTGCCCCAGAGTCCCCAAATTTTAATAGCTTGCATAACTGCTGTTTGATGAATAAAAGTCAGAATGTTGCCATGGGAACAGTACTATTCACCCTGCAGACCTTGCTCTAGATTCACCAAGCATGCTACACCTCATCTCTGTCTGTTCTAGGCTGCAGTTCTGGGTCAGCTCTCCCACGGAATTGTCACATATCCTTATGGCTGTTGGAGCCTATGAAACGCCAAAGTCAGGAGCATTCTTCCTGCTGCAGGGGCAGGAGGAGGTGTGTTCTCAGTATCCCGGGGGCAGGGGACCTCAGCAGGCAGCAACTATTCAAGCCAGCTAGAGTCCCCTGCAGAACCAAGGAGAAAGTTGGTCTCCATCGCCCACTACCTCTCAGCACAAGGACAACAAAATATGCATCAGAGGTGCTTTCGAGTTCTGGATTTGAGAAGCCATTTGAAGATATTCATTCTCCTTTCAGAGTTCTTGTAGACTATGTTGTTGCTTCAGAGGTGGTCAAATAAGTGAGTTTTCCCAAAATGGTTTAAGGGTTCTTCATCTAGGTATGTTATCTCAACTTCAGTGTAGAGTTGTATTTGAGTTTGATGAGATTCTAGAGGCTATCTGTTTAGATTAAGAATTTCAGGCTCGAAAGATATGGTAGAAAAAGAAGTCTCTAAGCATTCTAACCTCCAGACACTGAGAATATGCTACTCTATATGGCAAAGAGAATATTGCAGATATGATTAAATTAAGGATCTTGAGATGTGGAGCTATTTAAACTAATTGTATTTCTGTAAAATTCGTAAGTTGAAGCCCAGACTCCCAAGGTGACTATATTTGGAGATAATTAAGGTTAAGTGAGGCCAAAAGTGTGTGGCCCTAACCCAATATGATTGGAGCCCTAAGAAGAGGAAGAGAAACCAGAGCACGTGTGTGCACCAAACAAAGGCCAGGTGAGGGCATAGCAAGAAGCTGGCCTTCTCAAGTATAGGAAAGCGGTCTCGGAAGAAACCAACCCAGCAAGCACCTAGATCTCCAGCTCCCAGCTCGCCAGGACCATGAGAATGTCCACAAAGTCCACGGGCTTCTGCTATGGCAGCCCTGGCAGACTGAGCTAGAGGGTTGTATTGGCAGACCCAGTGGAATACAGGGTCCTTTTAAAGAGGGACATGGGGGGGTCACCATGAGAAGGAGACTTATAGATGCCACCCTGCTGGCTTTAAGGACACAGAAAGGAATAACAGCAGCCTGTAAATCTTGGAAACGGCAAGAAACAAACTCTCCCCAAGAGGCTCCAGAAGGGATGCAGCCTGACTTTCGGAATCACAGGACCAATTTCGGACTTCTAACATCCAAATGGAAGATAGCAAATTTGCTACTTTCAACCACGAAGACTCTGGTGAGTTGCTATACAATAGGAAATTAATACAGAAAAGTAGTGGCTTGGCCTGGGTCCTGCAAGTTTTTAACACCAGAACCAAGATGGAAACTCAGGTTATCAGGAATCTTTTGAAGAGAATGAAACAGAAAGTTGCAGGTAGAGAATAAAGGTTAACACAACATTCAAGCTCTATGAAGATGCCTAATCCATCTTACTGTTCCAAACCAATATTCTTGTCCTTTGGCAATGTCATTTAGACAATTTGTTTCTGAGAATTGCCCAACCACAATAAGTCAATCTTCACTGTCGCGATTCAGTAACGTGAAGTGGGAGTTAAGAACCCAAGCCTGGAAGCCACAGCTGAACTCAAATCCCAGGGCTGGGCCTTGGGTGCAGTGTGACATGGCGCCTCTGTGCTCGGAGGGGACAGCAGCGCACGTCATGTGCGTCCTTTGGAAGTGTGGCATCTCGACAAAACATTTAAAACAGTCCAGTGTTTGTTAAGTACATTTTGAAAAATAAAGATGCCTGCGAGGCTATGTTAGCCAGTTATCACCCTTCATGGTATAACGTGGTATCGGGTGTGAGTCCTCCCAATGCAAACCGATTGCCTACTTCTATCCTTCAAGCTCTGTGCTGCTGGTGCTGGTTTGCAAGTGTCGAAACCCTGGAGTGGAATAATCCAGTTTGCAGATGTGGGCCCTGCATACCTACGATTTGCACACACGTCCTTTCCTTTGTGTCTGGGCCCCAGTGTAGGATGAGGAACTTTGCACAAAGTGAATTTCTGAGATTCCCGAGATTTCCCAGACTATGTGGGGTTTGCTTCCTCCATAACCACGTTTCACCAATCAGCCGAAGCTGACCCCCAGGGCAGGGCCTGGGGATGCAATCAACTCCAGTCGGTGTCCCTCCCTGTAGTCCAGGCCCCGGGAGCAGAGTCTGTGCCCAGGTACAGTCCCACATGCACCATCATCTTCTTATAGCAGAGAAACAGTCCTCTCTGCCACCTTCCAGAGTGGAATACACAGAATTTACAAGGGCCGCATTTAAAAAAATAAGAAAATGGCTCCTGTTACTATGAAATCTTTTCTGCACCAAGTATGAGGAAATTATTTACAATTTTAAAAAGTACAACCACAGATTCTGTTTTTGTATTCTGGGCCATGCGAGCACTGCCGCTTCACCCATGCAGGCCGCTCATAAGCATTAGAGTTTGTGACCCCAAGTCCACAGCATAAAGCCTCAATATTTTGCCCTGCAATTTCAGGCCCTACATGATCTCGTCCCAGTGGACCACCTCAAATTCACTCCCCACGGCCCACCCACCCCCATATTGAACAATTTTGCACTATTTCTTGTAACATTATTCCGTGTCTTTTGGTTTTTTGTGCATGTCTTATAAATTGAACATGGAGCTACAACATGGAGGTCTTGGTTCATTACTCAAGCTTAAATCTCTAGCAGTCTTCAGCACGATACATTCCACTACATCCAAGAAAAAAAGAAGATAACATTTGGTTTAATCATGTAACCCAAGTCATCTGGATGGCCCAGCTTTGATTTTTCATCAAAAACAAAAACGTCTACAAATCTTCAAGCATAATTCATCCTGACTACAATACTGTAAAAACCACGCATGAGGAGTCAAAATATAATCCCACGTGCGGTGCAGCAATTTAGGAAACTGCCACATATTATTAGGAATTGGGAAACACATGTGAAAGTTTGTGTTTTGAGTAGTATTAGTAACATGCTGACATTTCCTCCCGGAGAGTCAGCTGTGTATGTATTACCAGAATCAGCTCAGGCCAAACAAAATTGATCCCAGTTTAGGAAAGATCTTTGCTTGGCTGAAAGTTCAGAGTAAATGGAGAGGGTGTTGAGAAGAATTTTTCATTTCATGGATATCTGTGGGAACAAGAGGATGATTATTAGCCATGCTATGCACGTGTCAGACCCTTCAGGCAGAGGGAGAGCCCTGGGCTGGGGAGGGGCAGGAGGAGGCAGAAGGGAAGAGGGATCTTTTCCTGGTCCCTGACGGCTTAGTAAGATGGTGAAGCCTGGCAAGGAGGAGAGCTCCGATACGATGCCGAAAGACATAAGGTCAAGGAAAACTTCTTCTATTCCAATTTGTACATGGACCAATGTACAAGTATCATTTTTAATGTGCTTGCTTCTGCAGCACATATACGTATATCATTTTTAAATTCTCTGCTTTTTAGATGAGGAACCCAAGACCCCAAGAACTTAACTTTGTGGGGCATACTCAGCTCAGGGAAGCCCAAATATGTAAACTTTGGTAACATTCCAGACCTTCTTCCCCCTCACACTGCAGTGAAATATTTCAAACTTCCCGTGTTTTACTAATCTTCTCCCTTGTTTTAGAAACAATCTCAATGTTCAGTGTCCATGATCCCTTCATCCTTGGATGACCAATGACGCTCGAAGGGGTCCATTTGTAGAAAGTAAAGATTCAGTTCACATATGTAAAAAATACCCACCACTAAATAAGCACCTACTATGTGCCAGGCACTGCACATGCGTGGTCTCGTTTTCTTGCCACACTAGTCGACTGATGTGGGGTAGCTAGTAGTATCCCCATTTATGGCTAAGAAAAACAGATGTTAAGTAGTGAAATAACTGTCCCTGTGAAGCCAATGAATCAGTAGTGAAACCAGGAATTGTCAGATTTATCTAACTTATTTATCCAACCGTACTCTTTTCTCTGCACTTAACTGCCTCTCCAAGTAACTTAGCATAAAAATTGTAATTCTTAACTGACAGTTTCAGGCCTGGCCCTGGACCAGATGCTTCGGTCAGGCTCCCAGATAACTGTTACCACATCACTGAGAACCAAGTGTGGCCCATTTGCACCCATAGAGCAGACCTCGGGAGCGAGGCTGGCTTGCCATGGTCACCAGGTCTCTCTGGGCAGAAAGCCTGGCAGGGCGCAAAGCCCTGACTAAACTCTAGAAGTGCTCACTGCCTTCCGTGTGATGTTCTAGGGACAGTGACCCAGCAGTGCTGTGAGTGGTCTCAAACCCTCCTGCACCTAAATCTGCTGGACACGTTTTTAGAGTTCTCCTGCCCATGCTGTCTAATGAGTGCAGAGCTTTTGGGGGACGATGAGAAAAATTCTGGAAAATGGATAGTGCTGATAACTGTACAGCATTGTGGATATACTAAGTGCCACAGGATGATACACCTTAATATGGTTAAAATGTTCACTATGAATCATATCTGAATCAAAAGAAAGAAAACACCATTGTTCTATGAGTCAGATCCATTGATCTATTGTTCTATTAGTCAGATCTTCACCACTCCGGCCAAGTACCTCACAAAACACAAAGGAGAAAAGAATTTCCGCTCACGGTTTTAGATGTTCTAGCCCATGGTCAGCTGGCTGCAAGCAGAAAGGGCACGGGGAGGACAGGTATTGACCTTGTAGCAGCCAGGAAACAGACAGATGGTGAAGACCCAGAGACAAAAGGAGAGGGACCAGATGTAGTCCCAGAAATGTGCAGTACTAATCCATGTACCTCTCAAGCCAAGAAAGTGGACAATGAAGATGAACCATCATGATTTCCCAGCCTTTCACACCAGAACCACCAGGAAGGCACCTAGGTGTCAGTATTTTCAAACTTTCCCAACTGACTTCACTGTCCAGCCAAGTGGGAGGGCAGGTAGCTTCTATAAACAGGGGTTCCTCAAACTTAAATTTGTGCATGTGAACCACCTAGAGGATTTGTAAGTTGGAAAGGGTGGGCCCAAGGTAGAGCTTTCAGTTCTCCATTTCCAATGAGTGCCCAGAAATGCCAGTGCTATCAGCCCCAGAATCACCAGGCCTCAACCTGACTGTGTGGTAGAACCACCTGGAGACCATTCCCATTTCTGCAGACTCTCCTTCCCTGGGGCACTCACAGTTTCATGTGATCAAAAATATAATGTATGAGGAGAACAAGAAGCTAACAAGAAGTCAAGCCTTCCCTGCGAGTTGGCGCCATGCGCAGGTCACTGGGGAAAGAACCAGACACCAGCCCCTTCTGGCACATGGACTGGAAAACAAGAAGAGCCAAGGTCTCCTCCTCTTGAGTGACCAACTGATCCAGAGAAACACAGGATGATGTGATAGCTATTGAGGTAAAATACAACTTAATGCTTGTAGTGTTTAGGGTTTCACCAACTTTGCAGATGGAAAGCCAATAGTCTGACCATCTATTCAGAGGATACTGGCACACAATGTAGCATCTAGGGGCTCTCCTTCTGAAGGTGGTAGCCACTGTTAATTCTGTACTATCTTGTTTTGAATTCCTGTATCATTTTCACTGTTTTGTTTGATTGAGTTTTATTCTGCTTTGTCTTTGTTTGATTATATCTGATGGCATGACCAGCTAGTTAAAAAGCAACAAAATATGTTACGGTAGCCACTTTGGATTTACTATTATCTTGTTAGAAGTCCTTTATTTTGTTCATTGCTTTATTTTCATTGGTTCTATTCTGTTCTCTTTAGTTTGGTTTTACTATGTCTGATGCTATGGGTAGCTATTTTGCAGATGACAAGAGGCATTATAGCAGCCATTGTTGATTTCCTATTATCTTGTTTTGAAGCCCTGTATCACTTACACTGTTTTGTTTTGATTGGCTTTATTCTGTTTTGTTTTGCTTGGTTTTATTCTCTTTAAAGTAAAAATTACAAAAAATATATGGATACAAAAATCTGGGAGGCATTGGGTTAAACTGAGGGGTGTCTTCCGATGCTTTGTTTGTGCAGACAGTGTGACCAGATGATAGGGAGACACCATGGCTAGAGTGAAGCATTTCCCAGGTGCCCTCTGTAGAGCAAAGCAGGCTGAGAGTGGCTGCCTCTCCTGCCCCATCATCTCCCACCCTCCCAGTCCTGCCCCTCCACAAGCACCACAAGCCCCAGCCAAGGACCATCATGTGCCTACCCCACTCCACGGTACAGTTACCATGTTCTACTGTAACCCAACCCCTGATTTTTCCTGTCCCCAGACTCAGGGGACAGAACCTAAACCTGACTCACTGAGGGGTACAGTGCCTGGAACAGAGAACTCACTATAGACCTGCTGAGCCGTTCAGATTCAGCATACCCAGCCCTGAGGGACACAGCAGGCCTGCTGACCTCAGGCTGGTTGGCTACCATGTCCACAGCAAGTTCTGCAGAGAAACAAAGGGCCACGGTGGTGTCCAGGTGGGGACACACTGGCAGGGGACAGCGTCTGCTCACAGATGGCCTCCAAAGAGCATAACCCTCCCCTGCCCAGACTCCTCTGGGAGAAAGAACATCAGTGTAAAACAATCGTGATGAACCAAAGACGACGAAGACAGAATTAGAGCTGCGAATCTTTCTTTGCCTCAGTTCCACGTGGCGCTGTGATCAATCTCATCTTTATAGAAAGTTTCACCTTTGGTTCAGTGGGGATTTCCACATTGATTTTGATCTTTCAAAATACTGAGTTAAAATATTTATTTCGATGGGTGAGTTTTTCAGCATCCCCCACCACCGTGTTTACTGAAGGAGGCAAAAACTATCCTTGCCCCTTGCCCCTGGGGTCTTGGCTCTGGCTTCTTCCACCAAAGGCCAAGTGGCTTTGGGGGCCAAAGCCACACAGCACCCCAAGGTGCAGGTTCTGATGCTGACAGAGGTAAACACAGAGCCCAAGAACTATCCTGGTTTTAGGGAAAGTGCTGCAGCGAAATTTACTATTCTCAGGGACCCCAAGAGGTTGGTCAGTGTAGACACCCACATCTTTCAGAATGATCACAGCTCACATGGTACCGGGCAGGCAGGCACGGAGGAAAGCTGCACACCTTGCTGAATGTCACACATGCATCCCCAGGCTCCGTCCATGTCAGAACAGTTCTGGATCACAGACTCACATCAACCTTTTCATTCTGAAAGAAAATTCTGTCTCGTTCTTAACCTGGAGCAGTTGTCCGTGGTAGCAATCAGAGGGTTAACTGGATGCAACAAAAGATATATTCATGTAGACAGCAGTAAATTAAATCAGGGAGAAACATTCCCACACTTTTTATTTACTTCACAGGAAGAAGCAAAATATTGAATATCTTCTATTATTTCACTCTTGCCTGGAGGCTAACTGTGAAATAAACTCCACAAGAAATTTTAAAAGCTGCTATAATCCCAGCCCTCTGAGGGATGGTGTTTTCGTTGCAGAGAATAGAAGATTGTCTTTAGATGCAAAAACACCCTTGTTCACACTCTCAAAACTCCACAGGTAGGTAGTTTGAGGCCAAGCTTTGAGTCTGAGACTTGGGAGAGAATTGCAAAGGAAAGAATGGAAAGTTTTTTTTAATTGGAAAGTGGTTTTCAAAGCAGTCTGCTTCCCGGATGGGAGCCCGGTTGTTTGCTGTGCTGCTGACATCTACTGTGGGACCATGAAATAGCATTCCCAGGCACTCAGGAGGCAGCTGTGCCTCCAGGTGACACCGTTGACCACATATTGTGGACGGTGACTTCCATGGGAGCTGGGGACCCCAGAACACTCAGCCAGACAGGCAAGAAAGTAGCATGGGGCTGCAGCAGGGTGGGGACCGGGGTGGTCAGCCACAGGGCCTTCTGCAGAGGAGAAGAAACCCATGTGTGGGCGCTGCCTGCAGCCAAGTGCAGGCAGTGTCCTTGTGTTTTCCCACAGTTCTAGTCCCAAGAGAGTGGCGCCGTGAATCGGGTGCCCTCCACCCGGGCCCTCAGAAATGGATCCCTTCTACTTCCTTCCTGGGAGCCCTCCGTGGATGCGTGGAAGCACATGAGGTCGTCCCCAAGGAATTTAAACTCGGAGGTGAAATCATTTCCTCCAAACTATTATTTATTTAATGACCAAGTTATGCCACTAAGAAACGGAGTGTGCACTCTGACCTTTGAGAAGATCCGAGTCAGGCGGCAATTACACTTGGGATATTAAGGGATTAGAGGGGCTGGTTTCCCTTCACCCTCATTTCCTTCTCCTCCGCAAAGTTTTCAGAAAGTCACGTTCATTTACTTTATCATTAACCATGTGCCTTACCCTGTTCTTCAGGGCAGAAACAGACCTGGGTCCGATCGTCTGTAAGTATGTTAGCCCCTCTGCGAGTAGACCCCAAATAACTGACGTGTCGCCCTTTCACACTCAGAGGCACCTGTTTGCAAATACTGCAGCTTCACCCTACATGCAAAACTGTTTCTGAGCTCTGTCAGCCTTGCGGGGCCTTGTTCTGTGTTGCAGCCACTAAAACAAAAAGGGAACAGGTAGAGTTTTGAAGGATTTGACCTCTTTATTGGAAAGCATAGCGCCAGGGAGTCCTGTTGGGTGGCTGGGCAGTGGACTGGAGAGAAGCCAGGCACGAGAATGGAGAATGCCTGTGTCTGTAAGCTGGCCTGGTAAACTCTGCCCATTTTGAAAGTTGGGTTCCAAAAGATGGTACAGAATAGGCAAGGCTCAGGGAGCAGTAACTCTTTTCAGACTGACTTTGACTAGTTTCTTCAACTGGTGGTGCATGTATATGTTTCTAAATTTCAAAAGACACAACAGACTTTCCCGTAGAAGTCACAGCCCCCTCCTCTGCTGAACATTGGTGGTGTAGCTCATCTCCTCTGCTGTGGCCTGGCTGGGCCTAGCTATCCTTCTAAATGAATGTCACACATACGCAGAGTCCTTCTTTCCAGGTTTCATCAAAGATTAGCGTTCTGTGCAGCCTGCTCTATACCCTGCCTGCCTGTTCATCTTAATGACACTTGCTAAAGATCCTCTCGTCACTACGTAGATTTTAAGACCCGGTGGGCCAGTCCACCACGGCTCCAAGGCCACCCCGGGGCATTGCACACCTTCAGGAGTGGTTGTCCAAATGAATGTTCATCCTGACAATTTAGAAAAATCTTTTTCGCTCTTGAAGGACCACCAACCAACCTATATCCGGAAATGTTCTGGGGTTTTTCTGTTCCATGATTTCTAAATCTACCTTCATATATGAATGTACTACTTTGTGTGGATTTCTATTGAATTTTCTTTTTTAGTGAACTAAAGAAGAAAGCATCTTGATTTGAGAACTTAGTAGGAAGTTGAGCTCAACATAGTATTGTGTGGGGATTAACATAAAAGCCTAGGGCTGAGGGGATATAGCTCAGTGGCGCAGCACCTGCCTGGCAAGCGTAAGGTCCTGAGTTCGATTCCTGGTACCCACCAAAAATAAGAGCCAGTGCCATGGGAAGAGATCAGACATAGGGACTGCTCTAGAGGAGCCCCTGCCAGTGTCCTTCCTGGGCCTCCAATGGCCGGGGGAATCTATGTTAGGAAGTTGTACTGGTGCTTTATTCACTCCTATGAGGAAATGAAAATACGTGGAGTCTGTGTAAATGGCACTCCGCATTTCTCATCAGGGAAACTGAGTCTGTGTTCCAGTCTCAGCTGGTCTGGACATGAGGACACACAGTTCTCCTAGATGGTGCTGTAATTTGCTCTGTGACCTTAAGGGTTTGCCGAACTTCCAGTTCTCAACTTGACCACACTTCCTCACGCCAAGTTCCCCCAGGGACGTGTTCTGCCAGCCTGCAGTCAGTCCTGCCCACCTGAGGTCAGGCCCAAGTCCACACTGCAGCCTGCCCTCTCGGGTCAGCCGAGCCTGCCTGCTTGAGAACAGACACTCTAGGAGCGCAGTCTTCAGCTTCTGCCTCCACTGAGACCCACAAAGGTTGGAAGTGCCTTGGAAGGATTCTTCAGCCTCTACCCACACAGCCCTTTGCTTCCTTGGGTCCCCGTGGAGGAGACACCTCCCGGCTCCTTGAACCCCTCAGTGTTCCTGACAACAGCAGATGCCACACTGACCATAGAGACCCAGGCAAACAGAGACCCTGCCAAGTGGTCCTCTGGGTAAGACGCTTGCAAGTGACACAAAGTAGAGTGCTTTTGAAGGGATATTAAAATACGCTTCCTGATCCCAAAAACACTCTGCCAAAGACACTCCCAGGGATAGTTTCAAACCGGCCTTGTGTTCCATGAAGACCAGGGCAGCTCAGATTAGCATCGACATTTCATAGAGTCTAATAACAAAATGCTCCACAAAAGAATGTTGTCTATCAAAAGTACATGAAACAAAGACTTTCCAATATTAAGACCAGATGTCGGAAATACTGGAGAAAGGAGTTGTTCTCCTTGTAATGAGAGAGGTGCAGGGAAATGTATGCAGTGTCAAATGAATACAGCTTTTGTGGGATTTTTCTCCTACAAATATTGACCAGTAACAAAGCACTGTGTGCCTAAGGATATAGTCCAAAGTGAGAGGTTTCTTTAGGTTCTTGGCAGGAATACCTTTTAGCACTAAGCCATAATAGCTCAATAAATAAACAAAGTCACCTCTCATTGTCCTCAAGTGCTAGAGGAGGGCAAATAGTTCACCTCCTCTCAAGTGCCCATCGATTTAAATTATAATTACTCCCCTGGTGACAGCAGGGGCTGGGAGGGGTACGGAGACCAGTAAGCAAGACAGTCCCCAGACACAAATCCTTCTGTCTCCCTTAAAGGAGGATTCCATTAAAAGAGACTGACCCAGGTCTGAGCAGTTGGGATTCTCTTTGGGGAGTTGATTGCCCTCCTCACCAACCTCCAAAAGGTAAAGGATGGGGCCAGGGACAGAAGATGTCCTTACAAATGCCAGCTTAATACTGGGGAGCACAGAGTGGCCACACACATTTCCCACGGAGAATCTCTGCTTTCACTCACACAACCTCAGAAGCTGCCCCACCACGCCCAAAGCCAGGGCAATGCTCCAGCAGAGGAGCACACAGCCTCCTGCTCCAAATTTCCTGGCTATTGTCAATTTGTCCAGCAAACCCCACATTATTTACACTTACGAGACTTTTAATTTCCTTTCTTAATAGCAAAAATCTGTCCGAGGTGGTTATAAAATGTGTATTTATTTACCTCTGGGACTTGGGCTAAGGGCAGCAGGAATGGACCTCGGGTTAGGGCTGAGGAAAGGGATGAGAGCTTCTGGTTTTCTTTTGCATAAATGTCTCCAGCCCCCTGAGGCCAGTCCTCCCTGCTCTGGCTGATCTCAGGAACACAGCTGTCAGACACCCCTGCTCGCTCACTCACCTGCGGGTCCTGGGCCACCTAGTAGTCATTGAGGCTGACCCAGGCCAAGCCAGGAAGTCATCTGCCTCTGGCAGGGAATCCAGGGATGATGCATCTGGCCTGCCGCGTGCTGGTGGAAGGGGAGTTTTATTGGAAAGAGCACCACCAGGGCAGAGCCGGGTAGTTGGAGCCAAGTTGTGGGGTCATGGTCCATAATGCTTGGAGAGCCTCATCTGGCTTATCACAGAAAGCGTTTGGACTGCTGGTCAGAGACAGTGAGAATGTCATTTACAATCAGGAGGTTGTTCTCGTAGTCTGAGGAGTGTCTTCATGTTAAACACTGCTAGTTTCTTCCTTGCAGAGAATGCCTTTCCCTGCTTGAAGGGCAGTATATTCCGAGAGGAAGACGATAAGGAAATGTATTTCAGGGCCTCTGTTCTACTTGTGAGCCAAGCCCAGAAGAGAACGAAATTCACGGGAGACAGGGCACCAGGTCATGGGAGCAGAGCTGGGTGTAAAATGGGCAGGAGCCATGGAATCAGAAAAGTTGGTGCCCTTCAGGTAAGGGTGCAGTTGCTGGAAAGAAAGGTGATTCCTCGAGGTCCATGAGGAGACTCCGCAAGAAAGAGAGCCCCCTTTAGGAAGCAGTAGAAAAGCATCATAATAACAACCTTTATTCCACACTTAGTATAATTTTTGCCTGTATTAACGCATTCAGGCCTCACAACATTATCCCCATTTTACTAGTGAGGAAACTGAGGCACAGAGTGATTAACTACCTCACTAAAAGTCATACAGCCATTTCATACCGGAGCTCAAATCCTAACAGGGAGCCTGATGGCCAGAACCCATTTATTGACCCCAGGGCTGAACAGGGGCTACAGAAGCAGAAGAGGATACAGATGAACATGTTCCTGCGGGCTAGTCACCAGGCGAAGGTACCGCTTCAGGCAAAGTTGCTGGGGAAGCGCAGAGAGAGGCTCAGCCTGGAGACTGCGCAAAGCACTCTGGGAGCCCAGAGCCTGAGCCAAAATGGCGGCCGCAGGGCACCGCAGGGGACAGGGGCGGGGCTGACGTCGGCCACACCCCCACCGGGAGGGCCTGTGGATGTCCTGCGCACAGCAGACCGCACACTTCTGCCTTTCCTGCTTGCTGTGAGCTGTCTGTGTGACTCCGCTCCTTTAGTGAGGGCCTTGACCTCTCATTCTTCTTCCTACCCTAAGCCTCTGCGGCCACGCTGCTCACAGAAGGTGCCCCCACTGGCAATTCTGGGAAGTTTCTGCTTGGAACTCTGGGAAGGCCCTGCTGGGAACTCTGGGAAACTCCCTCTGGGAACTCTGGAAAGACTGAGCCAGCTTTCAGTGGAGGATCCACGCACGCCTATTGTGCAGGGAGCCGGCTGAGGGCTGCATGAGTGGAGATGTCCTGTCAGCAGCTGGAACTGCAGTCTGGGGCACAGGAAAGGCTCCTGGCTGAAAAGGTCATCAGCAAAGAGTTGCTAATGAAACCATGAGAATAGATGAGCTCATGAAGAGGAGGGCTGAAAGAAGCTCATTGTTGGGAATCGAGAAACAGGAGAAGAGCCGAGCAGGAGCTTCAGGAGAGGTAAGAGGAGAAGAGTGGGGCAGCCCTTCCGGGGAGCTGACGGACACCTTTATCAGCGGGCACAGGAACTCTCGAAGCCCTTCCCCCACAGCACCCCCACCCTGAGGTCTTTTTGCAGAAAACTACA
>PVJX010040877.1:0-14951 GCA_004027295.1 Dolichotis patagonum | reverse complement strand
ACATCAACCATGCCTCGTCCTACTCCCATTAAACACTCGAATGAGCCAAGCATGGCAGCACATGCAGCACTCAGGAGGCTGATGGGAGGACTGCTGCGAGTTTGAGGCCAGCCTGAACGACATAAGGAGATCTTACGTCAAACAAAGACACGAGTCAAAGAAAGACCACTAAATTTATGTATTCTGACAGTCACTGCCCTGTATGCTGCAGCCCAGTCTCATTTTTCAAGTTCAGCTCTAGCTACATCACCTCACACCATCCATTCCACTTTGTTCCCTGGAGAATTGTACTTGCACACTGACAGACCTTTATTCCTGCTGCATCCGTAGATGCCGCCCTTCCACTCTGTGTGCAGGGATTCCCATGCTTTGCTAGAAGTGCAGAACCAGTCTCTAAGCCAGCTCCGGTAGCTCAGGCAGTTACTCGGAGCTCCACTACATTTACAACAATAATCGACAATTTAAAAACACTGTCATCAGTATTTTATTAATCCTTTACCACTCCAAACATAGTTTGTTATCACATACAAATGAGAACACCAGTCAGAATGGTAGTAGATGTTGAGTCACCAAGTCTGCAAGCCCCACACTTCTCCACACGTAGTCACACAGACACAGCAGGAATCCCAGTTGGTCGGGTCTGGAAGCTCCCCACCCCAAGAGAACGTAGTGCCCTACAGTTTGGGGCACCTAATAGGCAGCCCTTTCCCTCCGCTCACGATCAGCGGTGTCCATTCAAGGAGTCTTCCAGTGACAGGGCTGGCTTGAACCTTCTACGCATGCTTAAATCCCCCAGCATCCCACAATGCAATGCGAGCCACTCCCCCCGCCTCCACTCAGGCAACAGTAGCGCAACCACAAGAAATTTATCCCTTTGCGCGATCCGTCACATGCACGTAGTTGCTAGACGCCCACATCCGTTTCTTAATATATGATTGGACTTCACTCAAAGATGAGGCGTGGTTTGGTTGTAGAGTGCTTGTACCGCAAATGATGGAGGAGTCAGAGCCCGAAAAAAAGGTGGGAGAAAAGTTGGGGCCTGCGCGGTTGGGGAGCCCAAATGAAGGCAGCGGGATCGGGACCTGATTCTTGTATATCTGCAGCGAGCTCGCGTCGACGAGACGTCTGCTGCAGGAAGCCGCTCTGAGGCTGAGGATGAGGACGATGAAGAATACGTACCCTATGTACCATTGCGACAGCGCCGACAACTACTGGTGAGAGACTCAGATAACTGGAGAAATTTGAGGGCTTGAGCACTGGGGCTTAATTGAGTGGGAAGTGCCCTGGCCTTCAGGGAGTAGGGGGTGATCTGAGAAGCGTTAATACGTGAGAGCGTATTCCCAAGGCAAATGAGTGCCCGACGACCCAATCTAAGGAGTAAGACACAGGACCCTCGCCCAAAAACCAAGATTTTAAGCAGGAACCCGATGACCCGCTCTTCTGTCGGGCTTTATTCTGAGGGGTACTGTGGGACCTCAGCTCCAGAAGCTGCTGCAGCGAAGACGCAAGGGAGCTGCAGAAGAGGAACAGCAGGACTGCAGCAGCGAACCCCGGGGAGATGAGGACGATATCCCACTGGGCCCTCAGTCCAATGTCAGTCTCCTGGATCAGCACCAGCACCTTAAAGAGAAGGCTGAAGGTGGGTTGGGCAGCACTGCTGGAGAGGGAAGGGAGAAGCTAGGCCTTGTTCTCTATGTTGATGTCTACCTGTCTCTGGTGTCTTTGCCTTGTTTTCTCAGCCCGCAAGGAGTCTGCAAAGGAGAAGCAGTTGAAAGAAGAAGAGAAGATTCTGGAGAGTGTGGCTGAGGGCCGAGGTATTATTGCGGCCAGGGCAATGAGGAGGTGGACTAAACTGCCTCACCCCAACCCCAAGCATGTTATATAGCAAGAGATCTGGTGTCTGGGAAGCAAGAGGGCCCCTAAGCTATGTCTGTCTTCCAGCCTTGATGTCAGTGAAGGAGATGGCCAAGGGCATCACATATGATGACCCAATCAAAACCAGGTATGCCTTCCTAGTCTGGGCAGTCACCTTTACTCAAGATGACTTATGGCTGAGATTAGCAATACCCAGGGCCTCTGTTAATCCCCGCTACTCACCCATAGTTGGACCCCACCCCGTTATGTCCTGAGCATGTCTGAGGAGCGGCATGAGCGAGTACGGAAGAAGTACCACATCTTGGTGGAAGGAGATGGTATCCCACCACCCATCAAGAGCTTCAAGGAAATGAAGTTTCCCGCAGGTATCTGGGAGAAACACCACTTTTCAGTACACATGCTGCCAAAGTGAACACAGCACACTTTTATAAACCAAACCTTTGTTGTATTCTTGTCCCCATTTAGCTCAGCAGCATAATCACTGGGTCCAGCCAATGAGGATGCCAGGATTTGAGATGGGGTTTCTTTATGATTACCTTTCAGTTACCCTAGCCATGTGTTCACTCCTCTGCTGTTACAGAGCTTCACTGGCAAAGTAAAGTTGAACTTAGACCCAGATGTAAAGCCCGGCCCCACCAAGCCCATGGCATTACAAAAGTTTACCTTTCTTCCCATCTTTTTGTTCTCTAGTCTTCATTCCATCCCTTTAACTTGTGAGGGAGTGCCGATTTCACAGGTGCTAGGCCTCTGATAAAGGGCCTATTTCTTTCCACAGCCATCCTTCGAGGCCTGAAGAAAAAAGGCATCCTGCACCCGACACCCATCCAGATTCAGGGCATCCCCACCATGTGAGTATGGACTGTGAGATCCGGGGTCTCTGGGGAGGGTTGTGACAGGAGGGGAGATGGTCAGGTGTCTGACTGGAGAAGTAGGTGCTGCCTTCTGCTGGATCTCTGGCTGTCCTCTCTCAACAGTCTGTCTGGCCGGGACATGATTGGTATTGCCTTCACGGGGTCAGGCAAGACACTTGTGTTCACATTGCCTGTCATCATGTTCTGCCTGGAACAAGAGAAGCGGTTGCCTTTCTCTAAGCGCGAAGGGCCCTATGGACTCATCATCTGCCCCTCAGTAAGATAGCCTAACCTGGTGGGCAGGGGAGATGCTGTAGCTGCCTCCAGGTACCAGCCTTATCCCTGTTCCTGCAGCGGGAGCTGGCCCGGCAGACCCATGGCATCCTGGAATATTACTGCCGCCTGCTACAGGAGGACAGCTCACCCCTCCTGCGCTGTGCTCTCTGCATTGGAGGGATGTCCGTCAAAGAGCAGATGGAGACCATCCGACAGTATGTACAGGCAACCTTCCTCCATGGGCCTCCCCAACTCCTATAGAAAAGCTAAAGGTCCCTTTATTCATTCCCTGGACCCCACAGAGGCTTCCTGTGAGCCCAGCCCTCAAGGGTTCTGAAATAATAATGGGAAGATGGGTTAAAGTGAGATAGAGGGATGCAGTCAGATACTGTGGGAACACAGCAGATAGAATAGCCCATCCTCTTGGGACATCTGGGAAGAAAGAAGTCAGAGAAGGCTTGCAGGGAAGGTGACATTTGAATTTTGAAGAGGGGCAGATCTGGACATGGGCTAGATCCCAAAGCACCCATGTCCTGTCCATACAATGCAGTCTCCAAGTGCTAGCACCAGATGCCCTGGATGAGGTCTTAGAGTCATGGAAGGCATTCTCAGTCTCAGGAAAGATGCAGCCCCAAAAAAGATGAAGTCAGTATACCCAGAAAGTAAGCACAGCAAGGGCTACAGAGAGACTGCAGAACCAAGCATAGCTTTAATCACAGTGCTTGAGAGGCCAGGCAGAAAGATCTTCAGTTTGAGGACATACCACGTTTGGGGCTAGCCTGAGCTGCATAACAAGACCTTTTAAAAAAAAATAAAAATAGGGCACAGTGAAGCCTCTGCAAAGATTCAGGGTTGCTCTCCTGGGGTGAGACAAGTGACCCAGGAGGAGAAGGAATGTGTGCCAGGCCGAGTGCTGTCCAGAAGTCTGCATCTCCTTCTTCCAGAGCATAAATGTGTACTTAGGGCAGGAGGAAGGGGTAGGAAGGAGAAGCCAGCAGCAGAGACAGAAAGGAGGTCCACAGGGCAGAACAAAACAGTGGCAGGATACAGCCTCTCAGTAGGAGATGGACACGTGATCCCAACCTCAGGGTCTCTCTTTGGTCCTCAGTGGTGTGCACATGATGGTGGCCACCCCTGGGCGCCTCATGGACTTGCTACAAAAGAAGATGGTCAGCCTCGACATCTGTCGCTACCTGGCCTTGGACGAAGCTGACCGCATGATCGATATGGGCTTTGAGGGCGACATCCGTACCATCTTCTCCTACTTTAAGGTGCTCACCCTCTACTATTTCCCTCCCCATGCAGACCACATTCGTTATGGAGGACTGTGGGCCCCTCTGCTCTCACTTCTGGGGGGCTGCAAGTGTTTCCAGACCATCTCCTACCTTTGCCCCAGCCCCACCCAGCCCTTCATGCCCTGGGCCCCAGCTCCTGTCCTCCCTCAGGGCCAGCGGCAGACTCTGCTCTTCAGTGCTACCATGCCTAAGAAGATTCAGAACTTTGCCAAGAGTGCCCTGGTAAAGCCTGTCACTATCAATGTGGGACGTGCTGGGGCTGCCAGCCTGGATGTCATACAGGTAAGTCAGTACTGTCTCACCTGTCAGGCTCCCTCAAAGCTGATTGGAACAAGGGCTTGACCCTGTGGGCCTTGTGAGTTTTACTGAAACCTTCTGGCCTTTAGCCAAGGCCATTCTTAGTGTGCCCAGCCCTTGGTAGCAAGAGGTTCCTGGTCAACTTCTGGCCAAGATTAGTGACTCAGCCTCTTTAACAGGGCCATGGCTTGTGAGCCTAACCTTGGGATCACTTGACCTGGCCCCTTTGGTGGCAGGAGGTGGAATATGTGAAGGAGGAAGCTAAGATGGTGTACCTGCTCGAGTGCCTGCAGAAGACTCCTCCACCTGTGAGTGCAGCCAGTCCCAGGGCAGGGGAGAAGGCGGTAGGGACAGTGCAGTGCATGTCATGGAGGTGAGGCCCTGTGACTGGAGTCAGCCTTCCTGGACAGGTACTCATCTTTGCGGAGAAGAAGGCAGACGTAGATGCCATCCACGAGTACCTGCTGCTCAAGGGGGTCGAGGCTGTGGCCATCCATGGGGGCAAAGGTCAGGGCACTACGTGCATTGACATGCACCCTTTGGCCATGGCAGCCTCCCACCTAATCCCTCTTCTTGCCTGCCCAGCCTGCCTCTAATCCTGAAGTTCCTGCTGTAAGTGTAATATCTCCTACCTGACCCTTTTTAGACCAAGAGGAACGGACCAAGGCCATTGAAGCATTTCGGGAGGGCAAGAAAGACGTCCTAGTGGCCACAGACGTTGCTTCTAAGGGCCTGGACTTTCCTGCCATCCAGCATGTCATCAATTATGACATGCCAGAGGAAATTGAGAATTATGGTAGGAAACTTGGGAGACTTAGGGTGTGGGCTAGAAGGAAGAGGGGTCAAGCTCGGTCCCCAGCCCCTGGACAGTGGGCCAGAGGCTGTATCCCTCCCTGCAGTGCACCGAATCGGTCGTACTGGGCGCTCAGGAAACACTGGCATTGCCACCACCTTCATCAACAAGGCTTGCGGTGAGTCTTTCACCAGAGCCATCTCAGTTGTTCCCCAGCTGCCCCATCTACCACCAGGAATACAGGGCCCAGAATAGGGCTTGATGGTTCCCTGCTATCCCCTGCCACCTTCCCCTTCCAGATGAGTCCGTGCTGATGGACCTCAAGGCCCTACTTTTAGAAGCTAAACAGAAGGTGCCACCAGTGCTGCAAGTACTGCACTGCGGGGACGAGTCCATGCTGGATATTGGAGGTCAGTGCCGAGCAGGAGACTGAAGGCCTCTTTGTGGTGGGCTTAGGTCGGAGGCAGTCTTGGAGACAGGGGCGGGAACACCACAAGTCAAGTCTGTACTAGACAGTGAGGAACTTGGGGGGACCCACCTGGGGGGTCTGCATTCCAGAGGCTGGATCCTGGATCTGTGACCTTCCTGACCCTCCCCTTACCCTTTCAGGAGAACGTGGCTGCGCCTTCTGTGGGGGCCTTGGCCATCGGATCACTGACTGTCCCAAACTTGAGGCCATGCAGACCAAGCAAGTCAGTAACATTGGCCGCAAGGACTACCTGGCCCACAGCTCTATGGACTTCTGAGCCATCTGTTTTCCCCCCTTCCCTCCAAGAGGCCTCAGTGCCTGGACTTCTTCCACAGACCAGCCCACTGGACAAGAAGCCAGCATTCTCAGCCCAGCTGGCCTGGGCTGCTCACCGTGCTCCTCAGAATTACTATTTTTGTGTATCCTTCACCTCCCAACCCCCAACTGCCATTAAAACGCTCAGCCCCAGCCCTGCTTCTGTGTCTCACTCATCTACCCCCTGGCTCCTGCACAGACCTCGCCTCCTCCAACACCTTCTGAGCCAAGGTGTCATCATCTCCCACTACTAGCACCAGCACCCAGCCTTTCCCACTCTGGGGGCTCAGGGCATTCCTCAGTGTTGCTGGAATTTGTGGCTCAAATAGGACCCACAGCAGGGTGCCAAGGGGAAATGGTGGAGTCTCTCACCTCCTGACCGGCTGTCATAACCCCCAGCTTTGCTCTATCTGATGCTTGTGCAATGCTCAGAGGGCTTTTCCTTGAGTCTTTTGGGAGGCTCATTCCTGCCTCAGGCCCCTGCTCACTACCTGCATGCACAGCCTTCCACTTGGAAACCCTCAGTTTTATTCACCGAGGAGGTGGCAGATGCAACAGGAATCCCATTCTGGCCACGTACCCACTAACCTACTGTGTTCTGTTTTTTTTGCTGGGTCATAAAGACTCAGACAAGGCCGGGCAGAGACCTGCCTAGGAAGCCCACAGGTAAGTGAGAAAACATGGGCAACCTTTATAAGACTGCCCCCAGATCTATCAAGACTTCAGCGTCTGTGAGAAATAAGCAGAAGCACACACAGCAGTGGCCATGTGTCACACAGTTCTTCAGTGCTAGGACCTTCATGTGTAAGGCCACATGCTTGTCCAGCAGGACAGCAGTTATTCAAGTCATGTTTGTCACTTGGTGTGTGGCCTTAGGCAAGTTACTTAACTTTTCTGAGTCTTGATTTCCTCATTGTTGAAATGGCAGAGAGAATGCAGAGGACATGATGTCTGAGACTTGGAATTGTATGGGCCTCAGGAGCCACAGAGCCAAGTGCCAGAAGGCCTTTAGAAAGCACTTCCTGACTCGGGGATGGGCCTGTAATCCCAGCACTCAGAAGAGTGAAGCAGAAGGATTACTGCAAGTTTGAGGTACACAGTGAGTTCAAGGCCAGCCTGAACTGCAAAGCAAAACCATGTCTCAAAAAACAAAACAAAAAAGACATTTCCTGACCAAATATGCGGCTCTAAAACAGCATTCATTAGCCTGATTACACATTCTTCCCTAAAGGGAGCACTGAATTAAAGATAAGACTTCCCAGAATTCAGATATTCAGATTCAGATACTGCCGAGATACCAACCTCCAGCAAGGCTAGGTTAAAAAAAAAAGACAGTTGACAGGAAACAGCTTTAAAAGAGCATGTGACCTCTCTGGGGAGCCCACTGGGGACCTGCCACCCATACTCATGTGGCCAGAGCCGTTCAGGGGTCTGGATCTCCAGGGGACTGGCTGCTCAGCCTGAGGCATTTCGTGAAGGCCGCTGTGCTCTCAGGAATCCTGGATGCTCAGGGACAGCCTCCAGCAGGAAGAGGTACCCATGTCCCCCAACAGCACCGTGGTAAGGGGTGTGCTGGAGGGGCTGGTCTATGCAGAGTGAGGCTCAGGGAGGTGGAGGCCAGAACTCAGGCCCCTGAGTGCTGAGTTCAGGAGCACAGATTAGATCCAAGGAAGGAGAGAAGCAGGGTTGGTTTGAGGTTCGTGGAGAGAGCCAGATCAGCCCAGGTGGCACAGGAGCGGCAAAAAAGGAAAAGCAAGTGAACATTAGAAACACTGGGTGGAAGCAGAGATTGGGCAGACATTCAGGCAGGGCTAGTGACAAACCAGAACTGGGTGAGAGAGCCAGGAGTTGGCCAGTCTGAAGGGTCCTAGGGTGGCAGCAAGGCTACTAAGTGCACAGCACCTGGGGTGGGGGAAGGGTCACAGTTCATGACTCAGGGCAGCTGGCCTGTGGTCAGATGCTCATACCCAGCTGACTCAGGTGCCAGAACAGGGGTCACTTGCCCTCAGGAGGCCTGAGGCTCCTGCCAAGCAGGTATAGGCACCCTGGGCCAACCAGAATCCCCAGGAAGAATGTGCTACGCCTCCCATCCCTTAACTGAAGCCTGGGCTCCCCTCCCCCTGGCCCAGCAGCTGCCTTTCTGGACAGAGGGAGGGGGAAGTGGTCAGAAGAGGAAGTGTGAGGAGTTCCCATCCAGCCTGTCACCAGTCTCCTCAGGTCTTCTCGACAGTGGGCCTCTGGCTGGCCGGGCCATGGAACCTGCAGAGACCCCCGTCAAGGATGGCATCCTCTACCAGCAACACGTCAAGTTTGGCAAGGTGGGGACCCCTGCTGTCAGGCAGCCACTCGAGCCCCAGAAAGCACCTAGACCTGGTAGAACTGGGAAGGGGGTCTGGGATGGGTGTAGAACCCAGGGATTTGCAAACAAACAGAACCTAGTTCTTGGTTTGAGAGGGCTGGGGCTGAACAGGCCTTGGTAAGACAGGCTGCCTCATTTAAAGAAGAGGAAGGTGAAATAAGGGGAGGGTCTGAGATCAAAACCCCCAGGCAGGTCAGAGTTGAACAGCCTTAGATGGGTTCTAATAGTGGCACTGAGGCCCGCACACAAGGGCCAGGGGCTGAGCTGGAAGAGCCACACCCTGCAGACAAGGGAGAAATGGGGAGGTCACCTCTCCGGCAGGAGGCCCTGCACCCCACAGCTCAGCTTCAGCTGGTGCCCAGGCAGATCAACGGTCTGTTTCCTTTGCTCAAAGCTATTTGCATGTTTCCTTCCTTGCCAAAATAAGGCTGTGGCCTCCTTCCCACCCAGCCATGGCCCAAATGTGTTTCTTGAGGGGTAGAATTCGGAACCAACATAACAGCAACATCAAGTGATCTGCCCCAAGCATTAGCCACTTCATAGACATAATCCAGCGGAAGCCCTACCTTCATGTTCTGACCTTTTGAGAGCCAAGGACATTGGTGCTATGAAGGGCAGTTAGGAAAGGGGGGAAAAGGGAAATGGTAGATGGAATTTGAACCCAGAGCTGACCGACTCCAACCACAGACTCCAAAGCTCTCCCCGGCCCATCCCTGGCACAGCCTCCTTCCCTGGTACCCTGAGGACTTGGGGGAGGCAAAGGCCCATCTAGGTGGTGAAGAAAAGTTGTTAAGCTTGTGCCAAGCTGGGTGGCAGGAACATCTGCCACTCAAGGGTCTCCTTTCCTACCCTCTTTTTTGCAGAAGTCCTGGCGGAAGGTTTGGGCTCTTCTCTACGCAGGAGGCCCATCAGGTGTGGCACGGTTGGAAAGCTGGGATGTCCGGGATGGAGGCCTGGGGCCAGCAGGTGACAGGTCGGCGGGCCCAGGCCGGCGGGGGGAGCGGCGGGTTATCCGCCTAGCAGATTGTGTGTCCGTGCTGCCGGCTGATGGTGAGAGCTGCCCCCGGGACACTGGTGCCTTCCTGCTCACCACCACCGAGCGTAGCCACCTGCTGGCTGCACAGCACCGCCAGTCCTGGATGGAGCCCATCTGCCAGCTGGCCTTCCCGGTGAGTGCAGGGCAGGAGGAAGCACCTCAGCTCACACTTGCTCATCTCCTTGCTCACTCATATCCTGTCTCTGTGTGAGTATTACCACATACCTGCAAGGCTGGGAAATGACCCAGAAACCTACAGAGCGAGTCTTGGATGGGCATGCATGCTACAGTGAAAGTGAAAGGGGGGAACATGAGGAGAAGGGCCAAAGAAAGCCTTTCTGATAGGACCGTGGGCCTGAGTCTTGAATGACATGTAAGAGCCCACAACCTGGGCAGGGTGGCACACACCTGCAATCCCAGCACTCTGAAAGGCTGAGGTAGGAAGATCTCAAGTTTGAGTCCAACCTGGACAACTAAGTGACTTAGCAAGGGAGACCCTCACAAAAAAAGAAAACTGAAAAAGTTTGGCTAGGGATGTGGCTCAGTGCAAACAAAGGCCGTGGTTGAGTTTCCAGTACTGGGTGGGGAGGGAGGCCGCCCAGGCAAAGGTCTGAGGAAAGTACATCTGAGACAGTAAGGTCTGAGAATTGTGAACAGAGAGGGAAGCATGAACAAAGGCCCTGTGGTAGGAGAAAGTATGGTGTGTTCAAGGGGCAGAAAGAAGGCTGGTACAGTCAAGGGAAAAACAGCCTCAAGAAAAACACAGCAGGCAGTGAAGTTGGAGAGTTGAGTGAGAGCCAACTGAAACTGACTTCGGCCACGTGTGGAGTTTGGGATTTTATCTGAGTCAGAGGAAACTTCAGAAGGTTTAAACTGGTGGTTGTAAAGGCCACATGGTCTGTGATAGACCAAAACGAAACAAGGCTGGTGGTTCCTCAAAAAGTTAATCATAGAGTTACCATATGACCCAGCAATTCAACTGCTTGGTCTACACCCAAGAGAATTCAAACAGGTGTCCACACAAAACTTGACGTGAATGTTTATGGCAGCAGTGTTCACAGCTGCCCAAATGGCAATTCCCTGATGTGTGCCCATCCATCCGACAGAATATTATGCAGCCATCAGAAAAGAAGTACAACATGGAGGGGCCAGGCGCTTAGCTCAGTGACATAAGCACCTGCTTGGCAAGTGCAAGGTCATGAGTTCAATCCCCAGTACAAAAAAAAAAAACATGGATAGACCATTTGTTGTTGTTATTGAGACAGGATCTTACTAAATTGAAGTTACCTGATTGGGATCAAATTTGCAATCCTCCTGCTTCAGCCTCCCAGAGATCTGGGATTACAGGTGTACACCTCCATCCCTAGCTAAACTTTCAATACATTTTGTTAAGCGAAAAGCCAGACACAAAAGGCCACCTAATATGATTCCACTTATAGGGAATGTCCAGAATAGGCAAACTAGAGAGCTAGAAAGTGGATTAGTTTCCAGAGGCTTCAAGGGGTGAAATGAGGAATAACTGCTGATGGGTATGAAGTTTCCACTTGTGATGAAAAAGTTCCGGAACCAGGTAGTGGTGATAACTGCACAACCAGGTAACAACGCTAGAAACCACTGAGTAATATGCTTTAAAATAGCTGGGTTTCAGCTGGGCATGTGGCGCACACCCCGTAATCCCAGCATTTGGGAGGCTGAGTTTGTGTCCAGCCTTGGCTACATGGTGAGTTCAGGGCCAGTCTGAATTATAGAGCAAGACCCTGTCTCAAAAAAACAAAACAAAAAGACAGGATTTGGTGACTCATGCGTCTAATCCTAGCTATTCAGGAGACTGAAGCAGAAGGATCATGAATCTGAGACACTCTTGGGCAACTTAGTGAGACCCTGTCTTGTGGTAGAGTGCTTGCCTAGCATGCACAAGCCCCTGTGTTCAATCCCCAGTTTCATAAACAAACAAGAAGGATAAATTTTATGTTTCTGTGTATTATACCACATTTTAAACATTTTAAAGAAAAAAGAAAATGAACAGGATCGAGGAAAACAATGGGAGGGCAGGTGCACTGCATGCTAGCCATGCTCCCATGGGCCAAGGTGGTCACGGTGGAGGTTCTGAGAGTGAGAAACAACCTAAGGGTGCGCTTGCTAAATGACTAGATGTGGAATGAGGGGCAGGGAAGGTCAAGGATGACTCACAGGTGGGACGTGGAAAGAAGCCTGGACACAGCTCTCTGGCCAGTTCACGTCTGTGTGCTGCCCCTGGAGTCCCCTCTTCCTCCCTGTTCCAAGCTGTCAGAGAATCACACGACTCAGCCTAGTCCAGCCCAGGGAGAGCCCAGTGGGAATCGCTGCCCATTGTGAAGGTGGAGAGATAGCCTCCTATGGATGGCTGGGGTCATACACATGGCAGGGGCAGAACTGGATTGGCAGTGGGTCCCTCAATGCCCTTGCTTGCCATGCAGTCCTGAGTTGCTGACCACATGGGAGGTAACGGGAGGTGAGCTGGGTGGGCCCTAAACTCTAACTTGAGCCCCATCCCCAGGGCACAGGGAATTGCTCCTCTGGACCAACAGAGGCCAAGTGTCCCAAGAAGGGGCTCGTCCCCATGGAGGAAAACTCCATCTACTCCTCCTGGCAGGAAGGTGAGTCCATGGGAGGCCAGGGAACAGCCTCAGTCTTACTACCCCCCGCCTGACATCTCTGGAGACTGATGCATCCCTGCTTGCCTACAGTGAGTGAGTTTCCTGTGGTAGTGCAGAGGACTGAGGCTGCCACCCGATGCCAGCTGAAGGGTCCCTACCTCCTGGTGCTGGGCCAGGACACCATCCAGCTGAGGGAGACTTCCAGCCCCCAGGCCCTCTACAGCTGGCCCTACCACTTCCTGCGGAAGTTTGGCTCTGACAAGGTGAGGTGGGAGTGGCTGCCTCACTCCAACATGTCCCTGCAGGGAAGGGACCTGGAAGGCAGTGTGCTGGCCCCTCAGACATTGATTCCCCACCTGTGTCACCTGTGTCCAGGGCGTGTTCTCCTTTGAGGCTGGCCGCCGCTGTGATTCCGGTGAGGGCCTCTTTGCCTTTAGAAGCTCACGTGCCCCTGACATCTGTGGCACGGTGGCTGCAGCCATTGCCCGCCAGCGGGAACGGCTACCCGAACCAGCAACTCCACGACCTTGTCCCCTGCCTCGGGCCACTTCCATGCCTTCCCTGGAGCCCCCTGGAGAGCTTCGAGAGGTGCCGCCAATGCCTGGGGTCCCCGCTTCCAGGAGTGCACATGTCACCGAGCCAGGGCCCCAGAGCCTGCCACTCCTGGACCCCACGCCGGAAGAGCCAGCCTCCGAGCTCTATGCCTCAGTGCGCAAGCAGGCCAGTGGGCCCCCAGCTGTGGCTGAGCACCTCTACGAGAACCTGTGCATGCTGGGGTCCAGCCCAGGACTGCCCAACGGGGGTTCTAAGCCTCCAGAAGGCCCTTCTGGTGACCACAGCCCATTGGTCAGCCCCATCTACCACAGCAGTGAGGACCTGAACTGGCCTGTCCCAGCTCACAACAGCAACCTGGAGGCCCAGTACCGGCGGCTGGTGGAACTAGAGCTGGACGAGGCAGGCAGCACTAGCCGCTCAGGCCCACAGACAGGCTTCAAGGCCAAGCTCGTGACACTGCTGAGTCGTGAGCGGAAGAAGGCTCCTGCTCCCTGTGACCGGCCCTAAAGCCCTGTGCGGTGGCAGCAAGAGGGCAGAGGTACTCTCCCTACAATAGCGGGAAAGGCATCTGCAAACACTTCCAGTTCTCTCCTGCCTTCAGGGGCAAAGCAAGCAACCTGGGAGGACCCACACCTGTCTACCCTGCCTACCCTGCCTACCCTGCAGTGTACAGTGTACAGATCTGCCAATAATAAAGCCTTCTGGCCCCCTCTGAGTTCTGCCTGTGGCCTACAATCCACATTTCCTCAATCTAGCTCTTAAAACCCACTTGAGCAGACAGATGAGATGCAGCTAAGTTTGCTTTGTGCGACAGCAGGGATGACACAAATCGTCAGGCAGTGGGAGACAAACAGCTTATTGCTGGGAGAAGAACCTTCTGCACTGAGTTAAGGGCTGGCAAGAACCCAGCAAGCATGCAATGAGCTCAGGCTGACAATATGCACATGTAGCCCAGAAGATAATGATGGCATGGTGCCAGAGGTGAGCTCGATCTCATCTTCAGGGGAGAGACATGCTCAAGAGTTGAAAAGGTGCAATTGGAGACTGAATTTGAAGAAGTAAAACTAGAAACCAAGTTGGGTGTGGTAGCACATGCTGTAATCACAGCACTGTGGGAGGCTGAGGCAGGAGGATCTCAAATTCATGTCACTTGGGCAATTTAGTGAGACCATATCACAAAATCTAAAAGAACAAAATATTTAATAAAGGACTGGGAGATGGATGTGGTGGGGCTTGCCTGAAATCCTGGCACTCAGGAGGCTGTCGTAGAAGGACAACCACAAATTCAAGGCCAGCCTGGGCTACATAGTGAGTTCAAAATTAGCCTGAATCTTGAGGGTGGTGATGCACACCTGTAATTCCAGCACTCAGGTGGCACAGGCAGGAGGATTGCCACAAGTCTGAGGCCAGCCTGAACTACATAGTGAGTTCAAGGGCAGCCCCTGAACTGCATAGCAAGATCCTGTCTCAAAAAATTAAAAAAACAGACTACCCTAACTGATATAACGAGACCCTGTCTCTAAATAAATAAACAAATAAATAAGGCTGGGGATATAGCTCAATTGTAGAGTGTCCCTGCATTCGAAACACCTAAGCTAAGAGGATGTAATAGGGGCAGAGTAGGGGGCTGGTGGGTGGAGAGAAGCAGATAAAAGGAATTTCAAAGACACCAAACAATTTTCAGACACTTCTTGGGAACCTCAGGCCTCATTTTTCTTAACTGCAAAGGATAAACACCAGATTATACAAGCCCAGGAGTACAACTCAGTGGTAGAGCACATGCCTAGCGTGCACAAGACCTTAAGTTTGATGCCCAGTGTAGAGGACCACCTGGATGACTCTCCCTGAAAGAAGAGCAATCATCTCCATCTTGGCTAAACCTGGCCCTATTTCCATGTACTGATACATACAGAGCTGGCTAGGACTTTTCCTTTTCCCTTCAATTGGCTTTGAGCAATGCAAATTGGTCTAGCTGAGGTGCTGATTTGTAGTCTTTGAAGCAAGGGGGCAGTGTTTCCCCATCCCATAGCTGCCAAAAAAACATGTGTGAGCCAAGAGGGATGGAGAACCAGGCCCCATGCTGTTGGCTGGGATCAAGTCTCAAGATAAGAGGCTATGGGGGGGCTGGGGATTTAGCTCAGTGGCTTAAGCGCCTGCCTGGCAAGCACGAGGTCATGAGTTCAATCCCCAGTAC
>PVJX010040876.1:0-15006 GCA_004027295.1 Dolichotis patagonum | reverse complement strand
ACACTTCCCTGGGACCTTGGCTCACACTGCCGTGAGCTTCCTGAGCAACGCAGCCAGCCATGAAAACTCACGCTGCCCTCGGACCTTGTCCCACACAGCCGTCTGCCTCATGCATGGCAACAGTCAGCACTGAGGAATGCCACGCTGCCATGGGACCTTGGCTCACACCCATTAGAAGCCTGGACCCAGGACATCTGTCAGCCCCTGAGGGACACTCCCTCCCTCCTGGACCTAATACTTCTGTTGATCTTCAGCTCCCAAACTGTCTCCCAGAACCTTGGACTAAAGTAGATTAACTGTGCTAGCTTGAAGAGAGATTCAGTAACATCCTCACCCAAACAGAAGATCAGAGAAGGCTCCAGTCAGTGTGGTGAGTATGCCCCTAAAATAGAGGTATACAGTGGGTATATAGGGCCAGTAGTAAAGCTTCCTCCAACTAACTGTAAGACCTTGATGAGTCTGACAAGAGTGTGGGTGACTCCTGCCTGCACACAGAAAACATCAGGCAGGGTAAGGAGTGTGCCAATAAGCCCCCCAACTTGGAGAAAATCAAAATGGGTTATGAGACCCACATCAGGCACACAATAGGGTCACAATAGGGTCTCAGTCAACACAAACACTATAGACAGGGAGATTTGATGACCTGGAATAACCTGAAGATAAAGTAACAGCAGAAACTAAAAGTTGACCTACATCAATACTACCAGGCTTGTCAGCCCAGGAAGAATATAGGACTCACCCAACAGGCCCTGCAGCAAGAAGTCTGGTGACTGGCCCACCTATTCATTGTAGGACCCAGCTATTGGACAAACATCAACCTAACATTAGGACCCCAACATACACACTACCAACAGATGACACTAGTGGAATTGAAGGACCAAATATTAACTTGAAAGGGGAAAATGGCAAAACGAAAAAGCAAAATGCAGCCTCAAACATCTAGACCACCAGGAACAAGTACAGGAGACACTGAAATAGAGGGCTTCAAAAGTAACACCCCAGAAATCTCTGAAGATAGCAAGTAAAATAAAAAAAAAAAAAACAACTCCATGAGGCTATAGAGGAAATCAAATTAGAAGTACTCTCCCATGTAAAGACAGAAATAACAACCTTAGTAAAGGAGTTGCTGAGCACAGCTAAAGAAGAAATAGAGAAAAAAGTACAGGAGCATGGCAAACTGATTGAAACCTTGAATGAACAATATAGGAAACAAGCAGAATTCATGAAGCAAACTGAAAGAGATATCCAAGAAACAAAAAATTCTATTGAAAGCATGCTAAACTGCTTAGATGAAGCTGAGGATAGGATTTTGGACATTGAGGACAAGATCTCAATTAGTGATCATGGAAGGATAGAACTTTTAAAAATAACAAAGCAGCATGAAATGACAATGTAGCAGCTTCAAGATGATGTCAAGAGCAAAAATATAAGATTAGTAGGCATCAGTGAAGTTGCAGGAGTTAAAGCAAATGACATAACTAAAATATTCACAGAAGTAATAGCAGAAAATTTCCCAAACATGGGGAACAAATCTGATATGCAGATAAGTGAGACATATAGAAGGCCAAACAGTCACAACCAACAAAAATCTATACCCAGACATGTAATATTTAAGATCTCAGACATACAGCATAAAAACAGAAAACTAAAAGCTTTTACAGAAAAGACACAACTCACCAACCAAAGAAATCCATTAGAATCACAGAAGACTTTTAAGCACAAACCCTCAAGTCAAGAGGAACTTGGAGTGAGATATTTCAAGCCATGAAAGGAAGCAACTTTCAACCCAGACTGGTATACTCAGAAAAAGTTTCATTCAAATTTAATGGAGAAGCAAGATACTTCCATGACAAAGAAGAAATGAAGAAATTCACATCCACCAAATGAAACCCAGAAAGAGTATTGAAAGATATACTAGACAGAGATAAAAATGACCACAATCCCCAGAATAACAGAAAGAAACCACAAGGTAGGAAAAGAAATTAAATAAGGGGGAGAAGCAGAAAGCAAACAACTGTAACATAACATGGAAAAGTCGAGCCAGTACATAATAGTAATGTCCATAATGTAAATGGCCTCCATTCACCTATCAAAAGAAATAGATTGACAGAATAGATCAAGAAATAGGATTCCACAATATGCCCCATTCAGGAAGCACATCTGACCCAAAAGGAAACTCATAGATTTAAAGTCAAAGGGTGGAAAACAGTATTCCATGCAACAGGAACCCAGAAAAAAGTAGGGGTATTTACTTTATTTACAGACAACATGAATTTCAAACCTAAAATGATTAAAAGCAGTAAAGAAGGCCACTACATAATCCTTAGTGGAAAAATTAAAGAGGAAGAACTAACAATTATAAATATATATGCACCAAACACAGGAGCACCCAGCTATATAAGACAGATACTAATGGACATGAAAAACCAAATACACAAGAACACAATTACTACAGGGGACTTTAGCAGCTCATTGTCACAAAGAAATAGATCAGCTAGGCAAAAAGCAAAGAAATAATAGAACTGAATCATACCTGTGAGCAATTGAACTTAGTAGATGTTTACAGAGTGTTCCACCCACCACATCAGAATACATACTCTTCTGTTTTTTGTTTTGTCTTTTTGGTACATGGGGATTGAACCCATGACCTTGCACTTGCCAGGCAGGTGCTTAAGCCACTGAGCTAAATCCCCAACCCATACATACTCTTCTTAGCTGTGCATGGAACATTCTCTAAAATAGACCACATATTATCCCATAAAACATTTTTAAGTAAATGCAAAGGTATTGAAATTATCCCATGCATAGTATCTGCCCACAGTGCACTGAAATTAGAAATTAATGGTAAAAGAAATTGCAAAACCTGCATAAATATATGGAAATTAAATAACAAACTTCTGAACAACCAGTGGTCCACAGATGATTTAAAGAAGAAATAAAGCAATACCTACAATTCAATGAAAATGCAAAAATAACACTATAATCTGTGGGAAGAAATGAAAGTGGCTTTCAGAGGGAAATATGTAGCAATACACTGTCATGTCAAAAAACAGAATGAGCACAAATAAACAACCTAATGCTGCATCTCTAGCTTCTAGAAAAAGAAGAGCAAGTTAAACCCAAAGCTCATAGAAGGAGGAAATAGTAAAGAATAGAACAGAAATCAATGCAATTGAAACTAAAAAAACAATACAAAGAAGTAGTGATTTAAAAAGCTGTTTTTTTGAGAGAAAAACAAAATTGACTAACCTCTAGATAACTATATAAAGAAAAAGAAAGAAAAAACCCAAATTCACACAAGGACTGAAAAACGGGAAATTACTGCAGATCTCATGGAAATCCACATGATCATGAATACCTATTTTGAAAACCTCTACTCACATAGAGTGGAAAACACAGAGGACATGGACAGATTTCTAGAAACATATGAACTATCAAATCTCAGTCAAGTAGATATAACAATTCTGAATAACTCAATATCAGCCATTGAAATTGAAAATGTAATTAAAAACTTACCAGCAAAGAAAAGCTCAGGTCCTGATGGATTCAAGGGTGAATTTTACAACAAATTTGGAAAAGATTTGATGCCAGTACTTCTTAAACTCTTCAATAAAATTGAAAAGGAAGCAATCCGCTCTAAATCATTACTGGAGGAAAGTATTATTCTCATACCAAGGGCAGCAAAAGACCCATCCAAAAAGGAAAACTATAGGCCAATATCACTAATGAACAATGATGTAAAGATTCTCAATAAAATACTGCCAAATGGAATGCAGCAAATCATCAAGAAGATTATACATCATGACCAAGTGGGATTCATTTCAGGAATGCAGGGATGGTTTAACATATGCAAATAAGCAAATGTAATACATCACATCAAAAGATCCAAAACAAAATATGGTCATCTCAATAGATGCAGAAAAAACCTTTGATAAGGTCCAACACATGTTCATGATAAAAACCCTTCAGAAACTCGGAATACATGGTGTCTACCTCAACCTTATAAAGGCCATCTATGAAAAACCAACAGCCAATATTATACTACATGGACAAAAACTGAAAGCTTTCACTTTAAAATCAGTAACAAGACAGGCATGTCCACTATTACCACTCCTATTCAATACAGTTCTGGAAACACTAGTCATGGCAATCAGACAAGAGAGAGAAATAAAAAGAATAAAGATAGGAAGGAAAGAAGTTAAATTATCACTATTTGCAGATGACATGATACTCTATGTAGAAGACCCAAAAAACTGCATTAAAAGACCGCTAGAGGTAATAAATAAATTCAGCAGTGTAGCTGGGTACAAAGTCAATGCTCAAAAATCAATAGCATTCCTGTACACCAACAAAAACCTCACCAAGAGTGAAATTATGGAAATATCGCCTTTCACAATAGCATCTAATGAAATGAAATACTTAGGAATCAACCTAACCAAGAATGTAAAAGTCTTATATGCTGAAAACTATGCTAAAAAAGGAGATTGAAGAGGATATTAGAAAATGGAAGGATAGTCCTTGCTCTTGGCTAGGAAGAACCAACATTGTGAAAATGGCCATACTCCCAAAACTGTTATACAGATTTAATGTAATCCCAATCAAAATACCATTAACATACCTCACAGGTCTAGAGAAGACACTCCTAAAATTCATTTGGAAACAGAAGAAACCTAGAATACAAAGGTGACTCTGGGCAACAAAGGCAAGGCAGGAGGCACCTCAATTCCTGACTTGAAACTATACAACAAAGCCACAGTGATAAAATCTGTATGTTGCTGGCAAAGAAATAGACCTGAGGATCTATGGAACAGAGTAGAAGATGCAAACACAGCTACAAAGACACTCAGCAACCCGATATTTGACAAAGGGGCTAAACATGTTCACTGGAGGAAGGATAGCCTCTTTAATAAACGGTGTTGGAAAAATTGGCTCTCCACATGCCAAAGACTTAAACTAGATCCAGCCTATCACTATGCACAAAACTAAAGTATAAATGGATCAAACACCTAAATATTAAAACAGAAACACTAAATCTACTGGAAGACAAGGTAGGTAGAAGCCTTGGAGACATAGGGATAGGCAGAAAATTCATGAACCAAATGCAAACTGGATGGGAAACACTTAAGAGAATCAACAAATGGGATCTCATATTATTGAAAAGTTTCTGCACTTCAAAAGAAATCACCATCAGTGTGAAAAGAAAACCCACAGAATGGGAAAGAATTTTAGCCAGCAACCCCTCAGACAAAGGACTTATATCAAGAACATTTAAAGCATTGAAAAACATCAAGTCCTCAAAATTCAAAGACCCTCTCCTAAAATGGGCATCTGAGATGAACACACAGTTCTCAGATGAGGATATACAAATGGGAAATAAATAAATGGTGAAATGTTCACTGTCACTGGTCATGTGAGAAATGCAAATTAAAACAACACTGAGATTTCATCTCACTCCAGAAAGAATATCTGCCATCAAGAAATCACCTGGTAGTAAATGTTGGCGAGGCTGTGTGGAAAAAGGAACACCACTCCTTTGCTGGTGGGAGTGTATACCGTTGCAACCACTATTGAAATCAATATGGAAAATTCTCAGAAGACTAAGATTGGAAGCTCCATTCAATCCAGCTATTCCTCTCCTGGATAATTTCCCAGAGAAACTGAAAAGGTCATATCACAGTAATATATGTGCATCCATGTTCATAGCAGCACAATTTGTAATAGCTAAATCTTGGAAACAACCAAGATGCTCATCAACCACAGAGTGTATGAAAATGATGTGGTATTTTTATACAATGGAATATTACTCAGCTATAAAAAGGATGATCTTGAGGCCTTCATGGGGAAATGGGGACAACTTGAGGCTATCCTCATTAGTGAAATAAATAAGAATCATATTATAAATACCACATTGTATCTCTAGTGTAAAAATTAATAAGAAATGTAGGAGTAATAAAACCCAAAATGTATAATTACTATTGTAAAAAAGAAAGGAAAAGAAAGTACTCTAAAGAATATAACTGCATGTATGTTTAAGTGTGTAAGATAGATGACCATATTACTAAGTTTTTTTTGGATAGTTGAACAGAATTGTTTGCAGTCTCGCTGATTAAATGTCCACTTTGTATGCTTTACTTCTGTAACTTGAACAACTATTTCTAAGAGGACAATATACAATTTACCAACTAGTGATTTAATACTGTTTATTTTTTGAAATTATATATTATGTCTACACTTTTTCTGTTTTTTCTTTAAATAAAAAAGAACATTAAAAAAGTAGTAGAGGGACCAAAATAATAGAATATATATCTCTCTGTCAGTGCCTGAAATATGGTTGTTAATAGCTACATACAGCTCTGTATAGAGGATCTCACAAGCATTCAGCAATTGCAATTGTTTTTGAAACTCTAGCAACAGCTCATTTCTTGGACTGTACTTTACTGCCACTCTGAGTGCACAAATGCTGGTGACCAAGAGCATAGGTGTGTGAACAGCGATGCTCAACACAAAGCCAATCTGTCAGAGAAGACAGTGGGAGTAGCCATAATTAGCACAGATGGAAAAAAAATCCTCTTACTAGAAATCTAGATGGAAAAACTTGAAGCCCATTGGCACTTACTAGTATTTCTTTACATTGGAAAGTGCTTCATTTTAGTCTTAAATATTACAGACTAAATAATTCTGCTCCCTTCCCAAAGCTCATATTCTGAACTCTTCTCCCCAGTGGTGGAATTTGTTGGGGCAAGGGAGAATGCACTTGGAATTTGGTCTTCAGGGGTGAGATTAGTGCCTTTATAAAGGAGGGAAGGAAAGCTTCCTTACCTCTTCTGCCTCGTGAGAATATAGGGAGAAGAGGCCTTCTGTGAACCAGAAAGAAGGCACATGCCAGACACTGAATCTGCCAGGACTTTGATTGCTAACTTCTCACTGCTCACAACTCTAACAACTCTAAACCTATTTGTTGTATATATCACCCACCTTCTGGTATTCTGTGATAGCAATTCAAACAGACTATGACACTTAATAAGTAAATAAATAATCACAAATAGATGTCATCAGAGAGTGGGCTATGGGTTGAACTGCTTCTCAGGTTTCACCATTTTCATTCCAAACCTTGTCTCTGTACCCAAAGGCACTCACGTATTTGGAAACAGCACTGTTGTTCATGTGATTAGTTAAGAAGAGATCATACTGGAGGAATGTGAGTCCCTAAAAATACTATGATAGCTATCTTTCCAAGTCTGGGAAATTTGGAGACAGATTGACAATTAAACTCAAGCCCAAATACACCTACAAACACAGAAAAAGAAGACCATGAAAAGTTGCAGGTAGAGATTTGTATGGTGCGGCAAAGAACACCAAAGATAGTTAGTGAGCTGCTGGGAGAGAAACGTGAAGCAGGTATTTCCTGAGGGTTTTTAAAGGAAGAGTGGTTCTTCTGATACAGGGCAGCAGACCTTTTGCTTTTGGGATCACTAGCAAGACATTCTACTGCTTAAATCACCTGGCTTGTAGTACATGACTATGGCAAGCTGAGCAAAAGAAAGTAATATATATTAGAAAGTTGGTGGAAAAACTGGTGTTTATAGCATCACTTACAGCTGTTTTCTAACTGACTCTTGCACAAGGCTTTAAAATCATAAGTTGAGAAAAACAGTGGATGGTTTCCTGTGCTATTTAATGTCACATAGAACGCAAACGAGATAAAAACTTATATTGAACAGATCATTACCGTAAAGACTTGTATTATTGTCAGACACTACTAGTGATATATCTGTTCGTAAGTTAACGTCATATTGGGCATTAAATTAGCAATTTTGTTTCTCATTAAAATTTTAAATGAAAATATGTGAATATTTTCCTATGTATGAGAAACGTGACCCCCGCGGTATCTTTCAATTCTTTATTTAAATCCTGTGCTGAACCTGCATAGATACTGGACATGAGAAAATTATTATCTTCTATGGTGGTAGTATTCTGAATACAAATATATAAAGCAAATTCTAAATGTCTACTTTTATACCAGAGGATTCAAATAAGAGTCTGATTTTCTCTGGGAATTTTATGGAATTGATCAATAGATACAGTTCATTTCCTGTATCATCATTTTCCTATTAGAAAAATCTTTCAGATGTGCATAGAACCATTCTGTGTTTTTAAAAAAGGGTAACAAATAAAAAATAACTGTGGAATGACTGTATTTGAAAGTTTCATTAGCTATTTATTCTACAGGATTTCCATGTGAAACATTTCCACTGATACACAGCTGTTTCCATGCTAGGGATTAGAGTCTCTCAGTGGATGTTTTATACAAATCTGAAAAGATTTAAGTACACAGCCAAGCTTTCAAAATAGGTCTTCTACAATAAAACTTAAGTCTTCTTTCCTTGGGGATTGCCCTGGTGTCCTCCTTTCCACTTGGTTTCTTTTTGTATTACTGCTTTATAAATTGTGCACGTTTTGTAAAGTTGCATATCAATGAGAAACTGTGTGAAGATCTTTGGAAGTCTCTAAAGACCAATTTGAAATACTTAATAAGGCATTTTAATACAAAGCAAATACTCTCTGACATAGCAAACGGTTATGCATGACTTGTCAGGGTTCACATCTATGTTAAACTCTCCAGAGAAACCTTGTTGAACAAGGATCCTGAGTTAAAATAAGCTGAAGATTTATGATGGCTGAGAATACCTCTCAGGGAATCTCACAGGACTTAATTCTCAGAAGATTTTCCAAAGCACTGTGAAAAAGCAATAGTCATCAAGACGCAACTTAGATTTCATTCCGCACTGGAGGACTGTAATTTCACCAACAGAGCAGTAACACTGGATTTGAGCCATTGAATAATTTGATAAAGCTTTATTCACTCAGCAATCATAAGATTAAAAATAAAATCTTTCTACAAGAACACTTATGCAATATCTGAGCTGTGTACTCAAACAAAAATCACTACCCTAACTGTTTTCTAGCTACATGTTAAACCTTGGCTAGCATTGACTTATTTTTAGTTTAAATTAGATAATTTTTCATTGAACATGACATTTCATACTTCTCGAGCTAATTTCATATTATCTTCTTTAAATGGAAAAATAATTAAAATAATATATATGAAGAATGATGTCAATAAACCCCTCTGATAAATAATTTAATTTAGATAAGTTATCAATCTGTTGACAAAATTATATTATTTTTCATGTCTTTTCACATATCTGGGGATTTGAGATTTGAAAAGGTTACAAAATTAAAATTCTAGTTATTTTGCAAGGCAACTATGCTATATTTTTCCCTGTCATCCAGTATTGATCCTTAAAGTTTATTTCATATTTACAATATTTTCTGCCTGTTTTTCCTGCACCTGAATGTCGTGAATGAGATTTCAGATGCACCTGACTGGGGAGAGGCTGCCGTACTTCCTGTCTCCACAGGGGAAGGGAAAGTCAGTAAACATTCCGACCACTGAGGCAGTGTGTCAGGGACTGAAGAAGGAAGGACCTCCAGCTGCTGCCCCTGTGTCCCCCAGCAGCCTAAGAGAATGTTCACGATTCTCTTCACACTTGGACAGAGAAACCGATTGCTGTAAGAGTGATTAGGGTGACTGGGGTGACTCTGTACCCCCGGTACAGTCATAAAACAAGTTGTGTTTCTCATACAACCATTTACGAGTTCCGCCTCTGAGATTAGTTTCCTTCCCCATCCTCCTCTGCTTTGACTTTAGCAGTGTAACACCTGGAATTTACTTCTTATATAATTAAAATTTATTTTATTGGTATATATTCACCATGTGTAATGATTATACTCCTCGTGAGGCAATAAAGTGTTTTTGAAAAGAATACAGTAAGAGTGCAATCATGAAGATAGCTTCTGTACTATGAACACTGGTATCGTTAGGGCTTGTAAATGATTGTCTAGGTGCTTTTTAAATTGAAGAAACTGAAATTTCCAGTGCATATGAATCTGAAGATTTGTGCATCGCATACAGCATAAAGTGATTAGACTTCAAGGAGGAATGTTTTGTCATGCGGATAGAATTTTATTCACACAGAAATGACATTTAAATAATTAAATACTTCTCAAAGAACGCCACCATCTATTTATGTGTGCAACAAAAATAATTTTGGGAGAAAATTTTCTTTTTAATTAATATAGTTAGAATGGAAAGGTATCTTTAGGTCAAAGCTGATATGTTAGATTTTTTTCAAATTAATTTATAAAGGTTAAATTATGAGAAATAAGTGTTTTTTTGCATTTATATTCATTAAGTGTATTGTATGACTTCTGGTATTTTATCTATTTCTCAATCAATGTATTTACTTGTATTTTAAAAACTTCTTTAATTTAAAAAATATTTCATTTGAGCTGGGCTTTGTGGTGCACACCTGCAACCCCAGCCCTCTGGAGGCTGAGGCAGGAGGATCACCACAAGTTTGAGGCCGGCCTGGATCACAGAGTGAAAACTTGTTTCAAGAAAAAAGCAAATGCATCTGAAAAGCAAATGTTGTTATTGCCAAGTTCATCTGGTTATGAATAATAATATATTATTACTGAATCTTTTTGACAATATCAAGAGTATAAAGAGATACAAAAGAAAAATATAAATAAACAAGGAAACAATTAAATACCAAATAGAGTACTAGGAATAAAAATACTTTGTCATTACTTTCTCACAAAGAATGATAGTGATATTTAAGTGTTGTTTAATAAATTATTAGACTATGTCTAGCTATGTCTATGTACAGTATATATATGCTAATATACAATGTTTGTCCATAAACCTGTGTGTGACTGACAGTTATTCAAATCCATCACTGACAAAGCAAGCCAACTTGACTTTTACCAGTTCAAAATAATTTTCCTGTAGAATAAGATGAGCGGTCTACATTTATGTAAGGAACTAAAAATAAAACGAAAAAGAACGGAGCAGATAACATTAAGGGTCATCTTATATTTTAGTTTCCATACCTATATTTGTCTAAATCCCCTATTCATATGCAATCACTATTTCTTTATCCTACATGGAACTTTCATTATCATTTTGAATTATCTGATTTTTGTTACTTTTGAAAACCTTTACAGATACATCCTAATGAAAAATTGAGGAGTATATTCATCTAAATTTCTTCTCACTAGCTCTTGCTTCATTCTTTAATTTCAGTAAAGAAAATTTTGTGCCCTTAATAATTTTCAAAGAAATGTTTAAGCAATTTACTGTCTTTACTCTCTTACTTCTTTGCTGTATATTTCCTTTGGCCATTGTAATGTGCATTACATTATGTTGCTCCTTTACAGAGTACTGACAGTTATGCCTTTCCTATGATGTAATTTAAGAGACTGAATGTGAAAGTGGGAGCTGATCAGACAGTACACAAAAACAGAGCTCTGAAATGTAAACCGTAGCTGTCAGTTCCTGAATCCAATCCTTTTGTGGTCAGGAACCAGGCTACTCTCCGCAACTCACCAGAACAGATTTCAGGGGATTAGCCTTTCCTCCCATCAAAGAATTCCAGAAAGCATCCATGTAACAGTTGGGTGTAAACGGCAGGCCTATGATTAATTACTGATGGTAATTAATTTCTGACTTTTATCCATCTCCATTTACCACTTAGTACAAACCAGAGAAAGCCTGAAATTCACCCTCGTTGAGCACATGGCTGTACCCGCCTTTTGTTAAAAGCAGCTATAACTTCTGCATTAAGACTTTTCAGACTTTGTTTAATATACATGATATATTTTCCATTAATGTCTGTCTATATTCTGCAAATATAATACAATTATTATTTCACCGAACTTTATAAGATGCATAGCAAATGATTGGAAATTTTTTCTCTTCTTTTTATATCTGAAATTGTGGAAAGTTTTGTGCTCCTTCATATTGGAAAATAACTGTATTGTCCATCTTCAGGTCACTGTGCTGTTAGAATTACATAAATTTTTAAATAGTTTGTCAGTTTTTTCTTTCTTTGTTCATGACAGTTATAGCATAGATAAACATTTCCTTAAGATTTTATCTCTTACATTCTTTGGTTTAGAATTTAATCATTACCTTCAAAAACTCCAGACATGAATTTTTCAAATAAATTATTTACCTGACTAGTACATGTTTAGATTTAATTTTAATCTGAAAACTCAGATTTATTTTTAATCAAAAGTTTTTCATAATAAATGCATGGGTTTTTAATTGATCATATTTGTTTATAAAATATCTTACATTTTACTTCTTCATTTTTGTTCTTCAAAATGTAACATGCTCGGCTGTTTTTATGTTCAGTTTGCTTGATTTTAAGATCAGTTCTATCATTAGCTGCATTCATTTTCACTGTGTTGATGATTTATTATCTGTTTAATTTTTGGCATCTCATATTTAATTTTTAATTGTGTTTTTATTCCTACAATTTTTAATTGTCACTTCAAACAGTTTTTATGTATTAAATGCAACAAGGTTTGCAGTAATGATAAATGAATTTTTAAACTCAGGTGTTGTATATTCTCTGAATACACTGCATTCCTCTTCAATGAATCACTTTATGTTCATTTTTAATAACTATTTTTTGTTTTTTTAATATTTTATCTCAAAATGAAATAGAATAACTTTTCAAAAACCCCAGATATCCAACAGCAAGTTACACACAGCTAAATAGTAAATTATTCGTTAAAAATAAATTTGACGTTTCTCCCTTCCGGGGCATGCTACTACCCCTAAGACATGACTGGGACTGGCTGTTATGCTTTCCAGGCAGGCTGGGTGTCTTCTTTCCTTGAATGGAGGAATAATTCCATCAGAAGAGGTGATGTTAGGACGTAAGTCTGTTACCAAGAACTATTTTGTTTCTATGTTTTTATTTTTGGCTTCTCTCTGATGCCTATTTGTTGATTTACAGACATATGTTTTCTGATTTGCACTTGTTTACTGTTACTTTTATAAGGCATCCTTTACAAAAAGTCATCAAAGGCTTTTTGGTAAAATAAAACGTATGTTCTTGCACAAGAGAGGTTAGAAAACTTGTTCGTAAATCTTGAACTTTATACGTACATTTCCCCATTTGTTTTTGTGTTCTTGTATTTATATGGGCTTTCTGGGACTGAAAAATGTTCATCATTAATATTTAAAGCTGTAAGCTGTACTGGTCTCTTTCTTCCCTCTTATCCCATTTCAATGTTTCCAGTGCTCAAGTAATTTTATGAATCTTCTGTTCATCATTGATATTTCATCTTATTCTTGTTTCTCACTGAAAAACTTTTTCTTTCTTTCTTTCTTTCTTTCTTTCTTTCTTTCTTTCTTCTTTCTTTCTCTTTCTTTCTTTCTCTCTCTTTCCTTCTTTCTCTTTCTTTTTACTTTCTCTCTCTGTATCTGACTCTGTTTCTCTCTCTGTGTCTCAGTCTCTCTCTCTCTCCCCCCTTTCTACCATCTCTCCCTCCCTTTCTTTCTTTGACTATTCTCAATGATGTCGCACAGAGAAATGCATCAGAAAGCTGTATCTCAGGATATTTCCTATTACTAAATGATCCCTAAATTTCAGGAGTTTTTACATTAAAAGTTAGTTTTCATTCACACATGTACTATGGTCATTCTAGTGCAAGTTTTCTGCCACCTGTCCTGTCTTTGTGACAGAGGCTCCTGGCCTGCTTCTCTCTCCACCACTATTATAGTACTTTGTTGATAATTTCTCTTTACTGAATTGAGGATACCTCAAAAAGTTTTGGGATTATGGTTTTTAAAACAAAGTTGTATAAAATAAGTGGACATTCTTGCTCCTTTTTTCACCTATGTGTGATTTCTTCTTATTTGCTCAGTTAAAAAAGACGAAAACTAAAATTAACTTGAAATCAAATCACTTAATGATATGAGGGAGGTCAATTAGGACACAGTGAACATGAACACATATGAACGTTACCCTGATTATTGGAGCTCCAGGTGAGAGTACGATAATGGCCAGAAAATTACACGTAATGGAAGAGATTTTGCAAAATGTTGAAACAACTGGTTTCTGCATCTCTTTCTTAGTTGTGTTTCAGTAGATAATTTAATGACAGAAAGTCATAGTATATATTTTATAAATTTAAAGGTGTTTCCAAATAAGTACTCCTATCTGTTTGCAGAAATGAGAACAAGTAACGATTTCCTCTCACTTCCTTTCTATTAATTTTAACACTACTATTGGATATTTTGTATAAGAGTAGCAACACATATGTTTTTGGCAAAAAAAAATACAATTCTGATTCTCTTTTCTTTTAGAAAAGCAAGATTAACTATGAGTTGTGCATCTTTTAAAATCTATCTCTGCTCATCTCAAGTCCAAAGGTCATTATGCATATATTATTTAATAAATCTATTATAAATAAAACTATGCATTCTTATGTACTTGACAAGTTGTCATCATACTCTCATGTCAACTATGTAAATTTATGTATTACGTATTTAAGGCAGTTTAATTGGACAATATAATTAAGAGCATTTAGCAGAGATGCAGATACTCTAGAGCTGAGTATTTCTGATAGCTATAAACAATAAATAAACAAGACAGCTGTGTATAGCATTGGTGACTTTGAATAAGATATCTAAAATAATGAAACAGAAACAAAGTATATTCAGGTGCAAAAAACACAATACCCAGGAATAAAGAAAAATTAAATATACAGATTAAAATTCTACACTACATTCATGAAGGAGAAAACTTACACAGGAAGTCTACTACAGAAAAGAGCTGTAGTACTTCATTGAATTTCAAACATAAACATCAAATCTATTTGTTCTTATATGTTACATATTGCATATACATTAGTTGGTGTAATATGTAAGGTAAATTATTCCACATTGCTGATTTATGTGAACTTTGATTTTTCTAGTGTATTATATTAGTTTTCTCTTATTCATAATAAATTGCCACAAACAGCTGCATGTAGAAGAGCCATGACATTTGATTATATGTATGAGTGCTTGCAGTTGACATGCAAGTCTTCCACAGACTCTTAGACCAGCACCACTTCCAAAAGAACACACCTGCACAGTATTTC
>PVJX010040875.1:0-14951 GCA_004027295.1 Dolichotis patagonum | reverse complement strand
CCTGTATAAAGCATATTGTGGATTCATGTTTCTTGACCCATTGTGTCAACCTATTTCTTTTGATAGGTGAATTGAGGCCATTTACATTTATGGATATCACTTATATGTACTGGCTCAACACTGCCATGCTGTGTTCCAGTTGTTTGCTTTCTGTTTTTCCTCCTTGTTTAATTGCTTGTCCTACTTGGTGATTTCTTTCTGTTGTTGTTCTGGGGATTGTGGTCATTTTTATCTCTGTCTAGTATGTCTTTCAATATTCTTTCTAGAGTTGGTTTAGTGGATGTGAATTTCTTCAGTTGTTCTTTGTAATGGAAGTATCTTGTTTCTCCATTAAATTTGAATGAAAGTTTTGCTGGGTACATCAGTCTGGGTTGAAAGTTGTTTTCTTTCAGGGCTTGAAATACCTCACTCCAAGCTCATCTTGACTTGAGGGTTTGTGCTGAGAAGTCTCTTGTGATTCTAATGGACTTTCCTTGATAAGTGAGTTGTGCCTTTTCTCCAACAGCTTTTAGTGTTGTTTTTATGCTGTATGTCTGAGATCTTAATTATTATGTGTCTGGGAATAGACTTATATTGGTTGTGACTGGTGTTCTATATGCCTCACTTATTTGCATATCAAATTTTCCCCCATGTTTGGGAAATTTTCTGCTAGTATGGTTTTGCATGCTTTGAATAGAATTTTTTGTTTCTTGGATGCCTATTTCAGTTTGCTTCATGAATTCTGCTTGCTTTTATATTGTTCGTTCAAGGTTTCAACCAACTTCCCATGCCCCTGTACTTTTTTCTGTATTTCTTCTTTAGCTGTGCTGAGCAACTCCTTTACTAAGGTTGTTATTTCTATCTTTACATGGGAGAGTACTTCTAATTTGATTTCCTCTATCACCTCACAGAGTTGTTTTTTTATTTCATTCACTATCTTTTCAAAGATTTCTGGCGCATTACTTTTGGACTCCTCTATTTCAATGTCTCCTGTACTTGCTCCAGGTGGACTAGATGTTTGAGATTGCATTTTGCTTTTTCATTTTGCCATTTTCCACTTTCGAGTTAGTGTTTGGTCCTTCAGATCCACTAGTGTCAACTGTTGGTAGTGTGTATCTTGGGGTTCTAATGTAAGATTGATGTTTGTCCAGTTGCTGGGTTCCACAGTGAATAGGTGGGACAGTCACCTGACTTTCTGCGCAGGGCCTGTTGGGTGAGTCCTATATTCCTCCTGGACTGACAACCCTAGTATTATTGATGTAGGTCAACTTTTAGTTCCTGCTAGTACATTATCTTCAGGTTATTCCAGGTCATCAAATCTCCCTGTCTATAGTGTTTGTGTTGGCTGAAGCCCTACTGTGTCCTTATTGTGTGCCTATGTGCCTCATAAGCCCTTTTGATGTTCTTCAAGTTGGGGGAGTCCTTATTGGTACACTCCTCACTCTGCTTGATGTTTTGTGTGTGCAGGAAGGAGTCACCCACACTCGTGTCAGACTCACCAAGGTGTTACAGTTAGTTGGAGGGAGCTTTACTACTGGCCCTATTTACCCACTGTACACCTCTGTTTTAGGGGCATACTCACCACACTGACCAGAGCCTGCTGAGATCTTCTATTTTGATGAGGCAGTCACTTAATCTCCCTTCAAGCTAGCACAGTTAATCCGCTGTAGTCCAAGGTCTTGAGAGAAAGGGTGGGAGTTGAAGATCAACAGCAGTATTAGGTCCAGGAGGTAGGGAGTGTCCCTGAGGGGCCAGCAGATGTCCTGGGTCTGGGAATCCACTTGGAGTGGGCCATAGTCCCAGGGTAGTGTGGTGTTCCTCAGAGCCGGCTGGAGTCCCGCCTATTTCCAAGTTTTGAGTGATGTTTTAAAGCTTCCTCTGTGCACTAGGAATCACCTGGCCCACTTTTGCCTCCTGGGGCAGACTGCTGGCAACTGCTTGCCACTTGGAGCTCACTAGGTGTGGGCCAGTTGGGCCTGAAGGGACTCCATGTGTCTTCTGGTGATTTCAACTGCAAGGCATGGTCTTACTGCCTGGGAATGAAGCACTGGAATTGAACCCGCATGAGGTCAGGGCCCTGGACTGGATTCGTGCCCTCTTGTATGTTTTAGAGTGATTTCAGTTTCAGGGTGTGGTCTTACTGCCTGAGGGTGATTTTCCAAATTTTTCCTGTGCCCTGGGATTCGATCCAAGTGAGTGATCAGAGCCCGGGGCTGGATTCCGGGCCGCTTGTTGCTTGGAGTTTGCTGGGCCACATTTATTTTTAATGTTATATTTTAGACTTAATTTTCTCCACTAAAATGATCAATAGGTGAAGTATAGTAAAATTAACAAACTTCTAAGTGACTACAATAAAAATTTACCCTTAAATTATACTTTACACAGTTTGAATCTCTATCTATGTATCTTAGGTTATAACCTCAGCTCTAGTCTCTTTAGCAGGAGGCCTAAGCAACAATAATTTGTGAAGCTGAGTAACTAGAAGTCACATGAACAAGAAAAGATAAAGCCATTGTAATCAGGAAGCAATGTATAAGATGTTTTATCTGATCTGTTTCCTTTATCCATCCCTGGAATTTAACATGACTACTTCAGTTATATCCTTGCCTCCTTGCAAGGCACAGTTTTTACAGTTTCCCTATTCACTAGCTCAATGTCAGTTAAAATAAAATTTAGTGCACAAGTTACAGAAACTACCACAAATAAAGAGAAACCTGTAGATGTATGTCATGCATCTCATTTTGATTCTGTGTATACTGTAATATGAATAATACTTGAAAATTTAACAAAAGGCTACAAAATAAAGCTGTTTCAAAAGTACCTTACAATCCACCCAACATCCAAAAGAAACTCTTCCCAATTTAATTCCATACATAAAGGAGACAATGAGGTCCAGCAACAGGTTTTTGCTTTAGGATACAGTATACAGTCATGTAAAAGTCTGATCAAGCCATTCTTAATAAAAATAAATTTGAATATCATTCAACTAACTCCTTCAGGCTCCAAAGAGCTGCTGTAAGGGAAAAATAACATTAACACTACTAAAAAAAAACAAAATAAAACCCTCACAAAATTCTACTGTTGGTAGTACTCTACCATAACACAATCATTTCTTTTGAGTATGAGCAGAGAATACATTGGGTATAGTTTTAGTTACTGTCAGTTGGTTCAATTACTACTTATCTGCAAAACTATTTTGAACTTTTCTTTAAATCAAGCATCATCTCCCATGAATACATTATACAATCTACTTAATAACAATGAAATTGCATCTCCATGGTTTCTTCAGAGAACCTTTATAAAGAGTTTTGTTTGGCATATTTATTTATTTATTTATTTATTGCTCATAATAACCATCTTTTAACAAATCCTATAGCAAGTATGGGACAGGTATCTTGCTGTTAACCCAGCTGCAAATTTTCTCAGCTACATAGAAATGCTACCTTTTTTAGTAGTGTTAGTTATTTTTTCCTTATGTTATAACAAAAATTACACATGACAAAGAAAACAAATACAAGTAATTCTCCAAATACTTAGGATTAAGTTAAAAATAATGTTTCCTTAATAGTAGGCTTTTATCAAACTTTGTTGTATGATTTTCCTCTAGGAAGACAATCTATATAGATTTAAAAATATGCATGATTTTAAAGATTTCCCTCAGCTAAATCTTGAAATCAATACATAAATAAGATACATGAGAAATGACAGTACTTAAATTTTTAACAAAAAATGCATAGGAATACCAAAAATCAGGAGAGAGAATGTTACATTTTTTAAAAAAAATAGGAACTGTAAAAATTTTCCTCTTTTATTTTGGAAAATATGCTATTTAACTTCAATGTAATTTCAAGAGTATAAAAAAATATATAAAATATCTAGCAGGTGTACCTCAGAAAAGTTTTAGGTTGAGTCATCCATTTATCCATCCCCTTATACAAGTATTTACCCTGTACCTACAATGGATCAGGTCCATGCAAATGAAAGGCTAATTAGAAGATTATTCAGTAATTATTGGCTGATTATTATGAACTCATATGGCAGTCACTATTCTAAGTGATGCCGATGTACAAACAAGGCAAACATAAGGCCTGTCTGAAGGCCTTCACATTCTAATAGGTGAATGTGTGTTAGGTTGAGAGTTGGGTGACAAGATTATATTCCCAGATCTTCCTCAGCTAAACATAAGACACTTCTCCTCTAGTCTCAGAAAGGTTTTTTATGTAATAAGCATTTCAAATCTATGTGAAAGAAGCAAGGACATCTCCCTCTAGTCACCTGAAGAAAGTGCTAATGTTACAAACAGACGAAATTATCTGGTCTCTTTGTGACTGATATAGAGTGCATATTTGACAGTTGTGATTGATATAATCTAGTGAAGTTATCAAGTCAATTTGGAGATAAAATCAAATCTATCACATTAACTTTTTATGATACTCTAAAGCCTGAATGTGATATATCCACATAGGCTCACATGGACTGTAGCCTACCTAACAAATTCTAAGAATTCAACATTTGTTCAAGATGTGACATTTAGACAGTCCTTAGGCAAGTGATGAGTAATTGAGTAGTGATAAGGATGCTTAACAGTGAGATAAAATACACATCAGATTAAGAATAGATTACAAAGAAAGACAAATGATTTATTTAATTATATGATGCTGTTTTCTGTTAACTATAGGAAACTAATTAGAATATTTTTGGAACCTGTTGAGGTGTAAACAAATATCTTCAATGTAGGAAAAAATACACCTGATAACTTTTGAAATAAAATTGAAATTTCCAATTTATTGAATTATTTAAAATACTATTTTAAAAATATTTAACACACACACAAAATATTTAACACATTAATTTAAAACACAGACACAGACAAGCACAGTGGCACACTTATAATCCCAGCACCTGGGAGGCCAAGGCAGGAGAACTGCTGGGAGTTCAAGGCCAGCCTGGGATCCTTTGTGAATTCAAGGTCACCCTGGACCACATAGTGAGACCTTATCTCAAAGTAAACTCCAGACATTACTCAACTTGCTTTGATAAAACGGTTGTCAAAATGAATACTGACTAAGCATCACACTCACAGACTGCATGGCCTAGAAACAAAAAAGCCAAGGCTTTTGTGTGGCAAGTATTTTGAATATAAGTGAAAAAGATGTCCAATAGACTGATTTCCTTTGCCTAGTTCCAAATTACTACATTCTGTGGAAGAACTCACAATTCTAGAGTATACAAAGGAAGTCTAGATATCTGGATTCAGAAAGATAGCAGCAACTATATTTCTAGAAAAGAGCAGAAAACTGAGCTATATAGTTTTGTTCAATTCTTGTTATGGTCTAGATCTAGACTATCCCTCCAAATACTCTTATGTTCAAAGGTTTGGCTTTTGGGCGGTGACTGGAACATGAGACCACTATACTCATCAGTGGATTCCACTGGCGAATACATAGCTGAATGTGCTGTTAGAGGCAGGTCCTGGTTGGAAGAGATGGATCCTTGGGACCATGACCTAGAATGGCTTATCTCCCTCCCTGGCTCCTCACTTCTCCCTTCGCTTCTTGAATGTCAGGAATGTGAGCAGCTCTCCTCCACTGGATCTTTCCACCATGAGGACATAGTGACAGTGATGAAAACCACACATAATGGATTATCAACAGAGCAAATTGGGCAAGAAAGATGGAAGAGCAGAAAAGTGAAAAGTGAAAATACAAAAGTGAAATGTGAAGAGGCCATAATGGAATGGCAGAAGCAGCAGCTGGCTGTGAGGATCTGGCATGGCCACACAGGAGCTACTTGAGATGCAGCCAGAGGAACCAGTGAAGGTGTACTCATTGGCATCAAGGAGGAAAGTGAGGACAGTGTGACAGGAAGAATGAAATGTTCCAAAGGAAGTCACTCTGGCAAAAGCCAAAATAAATAAAGCTAACAGTACCACCAACAACAAATCTTTTAAGGAGTTTTCAGAGATATTTTATGACATTGGAAGTGTAAACTAAAACATTTGGAAGCTGACTCAAACTTAGGAAGAATGACAATTAACCAAGGCATGAAAAAGAAACAGAAACAAAATTCAAAAATTCTGAAAATGAATTCAACATGGGGAAAGTACAGTGTAGCGATAACAGCACTGTTCAAATCCCAGGACTGCCAAGAATCAGGTGGCAACTATGGGCAATTTGCCTGGATTTCTTATTTATGAAATGGAAATAATAGCATTGCCTGCACCTAAAGTTCCTGGGAAAAGTACATGTGATCTGAGGTGCAGAGCACGTTGCACAGTGCCTTTCTTACAGAGCAGGGGCCCCATGAGTATTCAGCTACTATTATCATCCATGCCTTTAAATGTGAGGCTGGGCTGTACTCCTCTTCCTCACAAACATATACATAATGTGTTTATTTAAGATGAGCCAAAATAAAAATTCCACCAAAATATTTCTTTTGGTTCACAAATACTTTCTTAAAACATGACTGGGAGAAAAATTACAAAAATGAACATTTACCCTCACTACCCCAGAAATAAAAATTGGAACATATTTTCAACCATGAAACTAGGAAAAATTTCAGAATTATAACAGTGGCAGCAGTGTGAGGTAGAAAATAGGCATTTTTCTTTGCAGTAGTAGTACCTGATACAAGGTCCTGGAACACCTTTCAGAATGCCTGTCTATTGCCTTAAAACATCTCTACATTTCAAGGCTTATACATCATTATCAGAGTTACTGTCACAGTATCAACACATTTGGAAACAACGTTAATATTGATCATGATGAAAAGCCTGTCAATTACAGCACATTCACAGAGGTAGAGCACACAGTCAAACCAAAATATCTGAGGACATAGAGAAAATAAATCAGGATGTATGAGTATATAAGTTGAAAGAGAACACTAGCAGTTTCTTTTTTTAAAAAGGAAGTTACCAAAAAATAAAGACAGAGAAGTAGCAAATTCACTAGAATATGAATACCACATTTCTAAACTTTAGGGCTGCAGGTACTTTTTTCTGTAATTTCCTGTATTACACAGGGTGGGGTTTTTTTGTTTGTTTTTGTTTTTGTTTTTGTTGTTTTTTGGGGGGCTTTTTGGTACCAGGGATCAAATTCACAACCTCATGCTTGCAAGGTAGGCACTTACGGTGCTGAGCTAAATCCCTGGCCCCACAGGGTGTTCTAAATGATAGGAACTGGTGTGGTGGTACATACTTGTAATCCTCTGGGAGGCTGAAGAAGGATTTCCACTTTAAAATTAGCCTTAGTTATACAGAGACTTATCAAGACCCTGTCTCAACATTAAAAAGAAAGGCAGGGTGTGTTAGTGTGATGGCCCCATGGTCAGTACCCAGTTTAGCCAAAAAACTGTTATATACAGCCAAGTTTCTGCATCTATGATTTCCATATCCTCAGATTCAATCCATTGAGTACCAAAAAATATTAAAAGTTATGTACTGAACATGTACAGAGTTTAATCTTGCCATTATTCCCTAAACAATAAAACTACTTGCATATCATTTGCATTGTAAGAGTCACTATGAATAATCTACAGATTACTCAAAATATACAGGAAAATGTGCATAGGTTATAAGTAAATACAGTGCAATTTATGTAGTGATTCCTGTATCCATAGATTTTTGCCATGGAGTCTGAGGTACAACTGTGTTACTTTTTCAATTCAGAAAAAAAAAATGCCAAAGCTTATTTTGTGAAAATATGGCTCACAGCGAACAAATTCACTCCTACTCTATTCCACTAAATATAATCTCACGGACAATGCCACAATCAGCAAACTTCTATTAATCCAAATTCAACAAATCATACTAATCTGAAATCACTTTTTTTTAAGATCATAAGGCCATTCCCTGCTGAAATCACACTAAATTCTTAAAACTTGGTGTCATGGTTTATGTCAGTAGCTCCCAGGCCTCATGAATTTGCATTGTACATTTGTGACTGGCTCATTGTCTAGCGCATGGACTGATGGTGTCAGTGTTACACCCTTCTAGGGGGTGGAGCCAGGATGTGATGTAATGACAGGAAGAAGGTGTGTCTCTCTCTTTTGCTGGTTTCCGCCTTGCTGTTTGCAGCTGCCATGAACTGTGACCCCGCCACGCCACCCTGCCTTGGAGCCAACTGAGTATGGACTGAAACCTCCAAAAACTGTAAGAAATAAACCTTTCCTTTCCCAGCTTTGGGCATCAGGTACTTTGTCTCAGCAATGAGTAAAAACTAAGACAGAATTTGGTACCAGGAGTGGGGTCATTGCTGTAACTATACCTGACCATGTTTTTCGAGTGGCTTTGGAAATGGCTTGTGGGCAGAGTTTGGAAAGTTTCAGACATGTCGCCTGGATACACAGAGCTGGAGCAATTTAGGTTGTTCTGTAGAGGAGATCTGGTCAGAGCTCAGGAGACCAGAAGGCTGATAGAAAGCCTGATAGTAAAGACCAGGCTTGGGAGGTTTCTGCTGGGAAGAAGGACTGCATTGGTTGTTGGACTCCCTATGATGTGTGTTATGGCTTGGCAGAAAGTTTGTCTGCATTTTTCATGCCCTGAGACTTTGCCCAAGACTGAGATTAAGGGTAATGGGTTGATTAATCTGGCAAAGGAAATTTCAAGGCAGTCAAATGTTGAGGCTATAGCATGGCTATTGTTGGGGGCTTGTAGCCAGATCTATGTTGCAAATCAAGAGCAAAGAGCCCAGCAGGATAATTTAAAACACTGTGAGGTTGGCCAGAGGGAAAACTCCAGTAAAGCGGTGGATTGTAAAGATAGTGCTGAGACTTTGATTGCTGAGAAGAAACACAGAGATAAGAAAGATGGCCACTGGGCATCCCAGGAAGCATCAGGTCTCCACCCTTTGCAGCCTCCAAACTGCGAAAGTGAAAGAATTTTCTCAGATGAGAAAGCTTCAGAGCACCATGCTCCAGAATGGCACAGGAGGCCACATGAGGTTCCAGAATGGCAGCAGCCACATGAGGTTCCGGAATGGTGGCAACATAGAAAAGCTTTTCTTCACAATCAGGTTCACAGAGCCCAGCGATCTAGGCAATTGACCCCTATAGCCAAGAAAGAGAAAAGCCTGGCTACTGCTCCAGCTGGCAGCAAGCCTTGGCGGCATCCACATAGTGCTGATTTTAGATGCAAGGAAAATGCACCTAAAATCTGAGGGTAAGAAGGCTTCCACCTCAATTGCAAAGGGCCTGTGAGGCCAAGCAGTGTGCCCCTGAGAGGGCAATTTGTAAAGATGTAAGTGTGAAGCCAAAGGTGCAATGGAGACCCCAGAAGTTTGGAAAAGCCAAGAACATGGGTCATCCAAGGAAAGCTGCAAAAACCAAGCAAAGAGGGTTTAAGAGAGAAGCTGCAGGAGCTGAAATCCCTGGAAGTGCCGTGGGGGTGGAATCACCCAAGCCTTTTGGAGCTTGCAACCAGATTGCTTCAAATGCTGAGCATGGAACTCTAGGACTTAATGTTCACCCTGCTGGGTGTTGGACTTGCTCTGTTTCCAATGCGTTGTATTCCCCTGTTTGTAACTTTTGGAATGGTAATGTTTATTTTGTGCTTTTGCATTTCAGAAATGTTTAACCTTGTTTTGCTGTACAGGGGGTTGCAGTTAAGAGTTTGCCATAGATATTGGAGGAGACTTGGGACTTGGACTTCTCAGCAATGCTGAAAATGTTAGGACTTTGGCAAATTTTGGAGATGGACTAAATGTCTTTTATATAAAGGTAATACATGAGTCTCTGGGGGCGAGGGGTGGAATGTCATGCTTTATATCGGTGTCTCCAAGGCCTCATGTATTTGCATTGTACATTTGTGACTGGTTCACTGTCTAGTGCATGGATTGATGGTGTCAGTTCTACACCCTCCTAGGGAGTGGGGCCAGGATGTGAGGTAATGGCAGGAAGAATGTGTGTCTCTCTCTTTTGCTGGTTTCCGCCTTGTTGTTTGCGGCCGCCATGAACTGAAGCCCCGCCATACCACCTTGCTTTGGAGCCAACCGAGTATGGACTGAAACCTCTAAAAACTGTAAGAAATAAACCTGTCCTTTCCCAACTTTGGGCATCAGGTATTTTGTCTCAGCAATGAGTAAAAAGTAACTAAGACACTTGGGTCTGCCCATGTGTTTAAAGCTTTTCCTAAAATCTGTGATGATAGAATAAGTCCTGAAGCTGTACCATTCCTTTTCCTGAAATGAAAGGCTTACTGAAATTCTAAGGTAATTTTCAAAAGAAGTCTAGGCACTGTCTTGAAAGTAAGAGTTGTGAAATGTCTGAAGAGTTGCCACTGTCAGACTTTCATTCTTTTTTCCTTTTAGTCGCAAATTGAGAACATTTCTAAAGTCCCTAAGCATTTCAAAGTGCTATACATTGGGAAAAGTTCTTAAAATATATAATCTATAACCTCTCTTTCATTTTTACTGAGGATACACACACCTTAAACTTTTGAAGAAAAGTGAACTGTATAAAATATACACCAGGCTGATATAACACAATATTTGACTAGCTTTCATTTTTCTAAAGGATATAAAATAAATTAAATCATTATACATTCCTTGCCTATACAGATGCTTACAGGCCTTTAATAACTATTTCAAGGTGTTACAGGGAAAGCAAGGGTAAATCTTACATTTTAAAAGTTTAGGCTGAAACAATTGAACTTCACTAATTTAGTAAGTTTCTTTTACCAAGCAGGTACGTAAACGTGGTTGAGTATAACCACAACCTCTTTACCACATAATGACATTTGTGTATTATTCATAGTAAATCTGATACAGCATCAAGATTTGCATTCAGAGGTTTGTTTACATGAATTATAGCTAAATATAGGGATAATATATACTTCAAGACTATTAATATTCTAATTGTATATTTTTTAGTCACAATGAAAAGTTCTAGTCTTACTATAACTTAATTTTAGTAGTATTAATCTGTTCCTTTATATAACAATTTCATCACAGAAATACAGATAAAAAGTGGAAATACTTACTTATAAAATAAAGCTATACCAAGAACAGACTTATAGCTACAACTGGGAAAACAACAATGAGGGTATATTCATTCGAAGGAAACCATACAACTAAGAACAAAGAAAACAAAAGAAAAATCACAATTGGTGTTTATTATAATCACTTTAAATCCTACTAAAGGCCTCTTATATTTTTATATTCCATAGGGAAGAAGCCAGCACAGCACAGCAGCCTGAGAGCTGAGCTCTGCAGCCACAGTATCTGGGTTTGAAGCCCAACCCTATCATTCTTCAGCCTTGCACAATGTCTAAACACCTTTGTTTTCCAGTGCCCTTAATTGTTACACAGGTATAACCCAGGACCAACCTCTCAAAGGACTGCTGTGACTATTGACAAAGTTAATATATACAAAGGGCTTAGGGCAAAGGATAACAATTATCAACTGCACAATTAACTAACTGTAATTATTACTGTATGTTTGTGTGTTGGATACCTGTAAGTGTGAAGTGCCTAGAATTTAGCTTCAGGTAATGATAAAGTGCTCCTGTAAGTCTGACTCAGGGGACCTAAGTGAAGGAGCTCAGGTAACACTATGTCACCTCCCCTGTCTGACTAAGACAAAGATCCTGCTTTTCTCAAACTGACTCCAGACTACAAGACTTATTCTTGAATACACTCCAAAAGGGATCATTTACATGTAAACATGGTGGGCTTTAGGTTGTCAAGGCACCTATTATTAAATGTGTCACATGTAACTCACATGGTGATAATAGATACACATACCTTATATAAAGGTAATTGAGATATTAAGACTTCAAATAAGATTTGTTGAGAATTTTTAATAATAAGTTTAACTGCAATTTACAAACCCTGAAGACCATACTTTTAGGTATGAGGTTTTTTTTTTTCTTAACAATGAAGCCAAGGAATTTCACTGAAAACACTCATACTTTGCTTGGGGAAAGGTGGCAGAAGATGAATATATAACCTGAAGAATGCTTGTGAAATAATTTGGCAGGCAAGCACTGGTATTCCTCTGAAACTAACATCATTTATTTGAATCCCCCAATCTCTGTTCCTCTGTATCAACCTGTGTGACTTTTTATGGGCTTTCACTTCATAATGATAGCCATTTATTTCTTCCATTAAGCTTATAATGTTAAACATTGGTAAAATGCTTACATTGATCTCCAGAATTCACCAACCATATAAATTCTTTTGTGGACATCCTAGTTTTCCAGAATGTAATGATCTCTATCTAACAGAAACTTTTCAAGTTGACAGCTGAAAGTTCCTGTTATGCCCTTTATATCTAGATGTCCTCCCAGACCCTCACATGCTCATAGCTGGGGCTTTGAGGAAGTGATTGTATCATTGCTGGCATGGTACTCACCTATAGATTAGTAAATTATTTCCAGATCTATTGTGAAATAAAATGTCAAAACTTATTTCTCGGGCAGACTGGTAGGTAGCAAGATATGGAGCCTCTCTGAGAGAGACAGCTCCAATGCCAGAATAGAACACCCTGGAGAGATCCAAACATAGGGAGATGGACTCTCTCAACCCAGGAAGAAACTGAAGGGAAAGAAACTGCTCGAATATGAGGTCCCAGGGCTACCATTAGAGAAGCTAAGATCAGTAAGCACTGCACTCTGGCCAAGCCGCCTGAATTCATACCCAAGATCCACTTGAGTGACCGAACCCATGCCGAAGCGACTGGCTTGAGCAGCCAGAGTGTGGAGCTGAATAGCCCTGTGCACGGCTCGCCGGGAACCAGCCCCACACATGACCCACCCAGAGGTACCATGAATTTGTGCTGCAGCTGCACTGAGATCAGAGGTCAGGGAGCCCAGCATCAACACACAGTGAGTGATGGGAATGGGACCCTCCCGTGGGAAAGGGGCAACCAACTAGATGACATATTGGAGTTGGGCAGGAAAGTCCTGGCTCTGTAAGGAAGTGGCTTCAGTTGGTTGCTCCCCTCACAGAGCAGATTGGAGGGATCTGCATGGACTGGGCTGGGACCCAGTGGGTAGTCACAAATCAATTAGTTCCCTGAGGGTGGTGCACATTGATGCAGTGAAGGCCCGTGAAGGTCGGCTGGCCTGGAGGAGAGGAGCCAGTGCACACAGCGCTTGCTTGAACTTCACTCTCTGATGGTGGACAGTAGAGGGCAGAAGCCCCTAGCCTACATGCTCTAGAAGAACCCTAACCAACAAGAAAAGGGGATGGGAATTACACTATACAATTGTATGGAAGGAACCAAAAACATGACAAGAGGGAGAAATAAGAAAAAGCCCCCAGCCCATAACCCTGTGAATATTAATCCAGGAGAGATAAATATAAAAGAGATTGAAGGCAGCAAACATGCAACATCAAACACAGCATCAGTGGACATAAAGAGATATCTTCGGGACCTTGTAAATGAGATCAAAACAAATATTAATTCAAGTTAAACAAGAAATCAGTAGATTAATAAAAGAAAGGTTGGGCATCTCTCAAGAAGGCACAGACAGAAGAATAGAGGAACACAAAAGGAGAGAAATGTTCAATGAAGAATATTAAAAAAAACCTAGAATTCATGAAGCAGATTCAAAGAGATTACCAGCAAACTAAAGACTACGTAGAAAGTTGACAAAACTGCTTGAAAGAAACCAAAGATAGACTATCAAAAATTGAACACAGGCTTGCAATTTGTGATCATGAAAGGGAAGATGTCTTAAAAATAACAAAGGAGCAGGCAGTAACAATACAAAGGCTAGAGGATGACAAGAGGATCTATAAGAATAAAGCATGTGAATGAAGAAGCAGGAGTCAAAACAGAAGAACTGCAAAGGCTATTCACAGAAATTATTAAGGAAAACTTCCCAAATGTAGAAAAAGGAAATGATATGCAGACATATGAAGCACACAGAACTCCAGCCACCTACAACCAAAACAGAGCTATACCCAGAAACATAATAATCAAGATCCCAGAAATTCAATATAAGAACAGAATATTAAAAGCCATCAGAGAAAAGAAACAGATCACCTATAAAGGAAAACCCATCAAAATCATGGCAGATTTCTCGACACAGACCATCAAGTCAAGAAGAGCTTGAAGTGAAATAATTCAAGCCCTGAAGGAGAACAACCTCCAGCCCAGATTGATGTATCCTGCAAAACTCTCTCTAGAAATTAATGGATAAGATGTTTTCATGACAAAGAGGAACTGGGAGAATTTGTGAACACCAATCCAACCCTACCAAAAATACTAAAGGACATTTTAGAAAGAGAGAAAAAGAATACAAGCATTTCAAGAACAGTGGCAGAGAGGCCTCAGTGAATGGGGCAGACAGTGGAGTGAAAGAGAAAAATAGATTACCAATGGCAGAAAAATACAATAGCAGAAAAAAGGCAGAGAAGATTGGCTGTAATCTCTAGTTTAGAGGGCCTCGAAATACTAACAGACAGAAGCACAGGCAGAGTAGATCAGGAAATAGGGTCCATTGAGATGCTCTATATAAGCAGGCAGTGGAATCCAAAATAAGCAGTACACCCTATGGAAGTGAAAGGGGAGGAATTGTTTAAAAAAAGGAAGGCAGGGGATATTGTTAATGGGGATACAAGATTTAAAATCTACATTATTCTCATCACTCTGCTTGGATGGATTACATGCTATTCCAGTTTGTCTACTTACACTAGACTTGAAGACAAGGTCAGCTATCCCAAAAGTAAGAGGACATAATATGGTAATCATCCTTAATTTCCTATCAACTTAATCAGAAGTCCTGTATAACTTATACTGTCTTATTATGACTGATCTTATTTGAATCTGGCTATAATCTCTAATTTTGTTAGAGTGCTATCTTGTATTGACTGATTTTATTCAAATCTGTTATGATTCACATAGCATCAAGTCTAAGAGTATAGGCAACTACACTGAAGATGACAAGATTCACTAAGATTCCCACTCTGGTTTGATTATTGCCTTCTTCTGAAGTCTTATAATATCTCCAATGCTTTGTTTTTATTAAC
>PVJX010040874.1:0-14952 GCA_004027295.1 Dolichotis patagonum | reverse complement strand
GCTGAAATCAGGGAAAAGCACGCCTGCTGAGACATGGTGACATGGTAAAGCAAGGGGCTGCAGATGGCAACATAGCGGTCATACGCCATTGCAGCCAACATGTGACACTCTGAGATAGCAAACACGAGGAAGAAGTAGAGTTGAGTCATACACTCGGGGTAGGAGATGACATTCTTCTCTGTCACAAAGCTGACCAGCATTTTGGGGGTGATGACAGTGGAATGGCAGAGGTCAATGAAGGACAGACTGCTGAGGAGATAGTACATGGGGGTGTGCAGGGGAGAACTGAGCCCGATCAGGGTGATCATGCCCAGGTTCCCCACCACTGTGAACACGTAGATCCCCAGGAAGAGAAGGAGGAGGGGCAGCTGGAGCTGTGGCTGCTCTGAGATCCCGGCCAGGCTGAACTCAGGGATTGTGGAATGGTTTCAGCCTTCCATGTCCTCTGTGCTGTTTCTGAAGGGGAGAGAAAAATATATAGTTGTTGGAGGGATGTGATTGCTATACCTCTTTGGGGATAAGGTGCCTCCTTGGTTTCTATTTGATCATTTCAGTCTGGTTCAATTAATTAAGCAGAATTTGTCTCAATTTAATATCTATTAATATGCTGTTTGAAATGTAATAGAGATTTTATATAAGATAATTTCTTTATATGTGTAATAATTCAAAATCTTCACATTGTGTTTTGGCCTGAACATTTCAATAATTTTAAGCCAATATATCTGACTTGATTATTGCAAAGTTAAATATGTACAGATGTTCATATAAATGAGTGATAGTGACTTAGAACTGATAAGAACAAGACCTATAAGCCATAATCTTAAACAGATAGAACTAATTTTGGTAAGAGTGAGCAGAGATCTTATTATTTTGAAACTTTTCCATTTTTCATATAATATCAAGAAATTATGGTTTCTACATAAAATCATGTGCCCTTCAAATATTATTAAAACACCAATCATGTTGACACAGCAAATCTATCAGGCTGCAGTAGCCCACACTTAGCTATGTGTGGCTGGCTCATGTGCCAACCATCCTTGATTTCCTTGGAGGGAAGCAGAAGGGCTATTCAATTAATATCTAGGTCTTGAAGTCCAAGTTACTGTGCTCACATTCCAACCTCATTGTTTATTCACTGATACCACAGGACAAGTAAAATGACCTGCTCACATCATGGTTTTTAAATGTTTAAGAAAATAATAGCATCGATCTTATAATATAATTGGTAAGAGATTTATTAATCAGAAAGTAAACACAATTGTCATTGTGTTAATAGACATTAACACTGTACCAACTGGAAAATGAGGTAATTATTGATTACAAATTACAGAAAGAAAAATCTTAGTATGTCTATTTTTCTTTTCCTTTGTGAATTAGAAGAGATAGAAAGTGGAGGCACACAATGAGGGAAGTAGTATAATTATAATTATTTATAAATATATATTTAATCTAATTTTTAGAATTATAAATTTAGTTTCCTATTCTGTTAAATGTTGAACAGATAATTTTTTTTTTTTTTGTACTGGGGATCGAACTCACGACCTTGCGCTTGCCAGGCAGACGCTTATGCCGCTGAGCTAAATCCCCAGCCCTTTGAACAGATAATTTAACTGTCATATAACAAGTAAAATTCCAAGTCGCTTAAACTTGAATGATAAACAGTATGAAATATGGAACATTCATTTATAACTACTTCACTCCAATCTCTACATATTTGTTATGATTTCATCTTCTTTGCCTAATTCCTTGATATGCAATCTTAAGTTAATACTTCAAATATTCTTCTTTTTGCTATGTTCATATACATTATCAATTTTCTTCTCAGTCTCAGTTTAATTACATCTCAAAAGTTTTAATGCATTAAACTTACAATATCATTCAGTACAAAATATTCCATAATTTATGTTTTCTTTCTCACTGTGTCATGTATTATGTAAAAGAGAATTATTGACTTTACGTATGTTATGGGTTTTTTCCTATTTGTATTTTAAAAATCTTTCAATCTCATTGTGGTCAATGAACATACACTAAATTTTATAATATTGCCAGTTGTTGAGGTTTACTTTTAATACAGAATGATCAGGTTTTATACCTTTTTTCAATGCATTTTAAAGACTATACTATCTAGCTATGAGGATATATACATATATATATATATTTCAGTTATTCTGAATTCATCAATTATGCTTATATGTTTTATATGTTCAGTGACTATTTTGTCTGGAGCTGTAATAATTATTCAGTGAATTATGCTAATTATACCTCTAAAATTTCTTCTTCTTTCTCCCTCAGTTGTTCAAATCTTAGGTTGAACCCTTTGTCATTCTGAAGTAGCCCATTTTATATTTGACAACGTGTCTTGTTTAGCATATTTTTTTTCTGATTTTAATATATAGCACAGCACTCATTTTATTAATGGTTGCGTATCATTCCTCATCTCCCATTAGATTTTCTAATTCTTACATTAACTTGCATTTTTGAAAAAATCTACAAAAACATGATATAAATATTTAAAAACCGTATCACATAAGGTATTATCTAGTTAGCATCAAAGCCCTATAAATAAAAGTAACAAGATACACACAAGGTTTATACATTGAAACTTTAAACAAGTCTGAGAGGAAGTAGAAAGACTTTTAATAAGGGGAAAGACTTACCATGTGGATGGATTAGAAGACTCATTGTTATAAAGACATTAAGACTTTCAAATTCATGTTTAGATTCAAATCCTATTCCTGGATATGATACTTAAACAGATAACTGACACCTTAAGGCAATAGCAGAATCCTGAAGGAATTATTTAGCATTTAGAATTTATGGAAAGTTCAACCTACTGTTGATGGAGAATCAAAATGTTGATTCACAAAAATTTACCAATATTGGGCTTTTGGAACAGGTGGATATAATAATGTGTTGTCCTTGGAACCATAATCCCTGTTTTTTTTGGCTGTGCCTTGGACCAACATCCATATATGAGATTAGTAAATTCCTGTCTTTGTACCAGCCAGCCAGTCCCAGCAAAAGGAATTTTATGACAAAGTCAACATTTTAGTTCCTCAAAGTGAGTGTGACAGAGACAGAGATTATTTTCAATTCATCCAATCAACTAATGCAGGCTTTTAAGATTGGAAGAAGACAGAGATAGAGAGTGTTGTTTTACAAAATGTGGAATAGATATGAGTACAAAGACAGCTTATCATAGCAGAGATTTCTCAGTACAGGTGATCGTTAGAGTCTCTCATGGAGATTATTGTATTTAGTGATGCATGTAGAAATGTAAAATAATGTAAAATGATGCATGTAGAAATATACACATTTATAAATAAAAACAGAAGTCTCTGAATCCCTTCCCTTGGCTCTGTTCCTGAGACAACTTCATCTCTGTAGAGTCAGGTCATTTCTTTACAATTCTCTTAAAGATCATCTCCATAGCTCTAATTAATTTGTTCACATAGAAAAACAGCTAATTTTGTATAAAACCAAGTTCTTTGCCTCCCAAAAGGGAAAAATAAATTTGAGAACAGGATGTGGAATTTAAGAGAATGTTTATAAAAAATAATAAAATGAGGGGAAAAAAGTACAAAATGTTTTCTTTGCCCTGGCCTTACATAGAGCATGGGAACTTGTTTCAAAGGAAATGAGTTCAAAACAGTTCAAGACAACTGATTATCTTGTATTTCAAATACTGTCTCAAAATCCACCCCAAGTTCAGAAATCTGAGGTTGGGAGGGGCTGTCACCCAGCTCATCACAGCTTCTTCAGGGGAAGTGGTTCTCCTCTCGTTTTTATGATTGCTTCTGTGTTTATCTTTGTGTCTCTAACCTTGGCTTATCTGCTTGAGTTAGCTCTTATCCAAGTGGGCATTTTCTTTTGTGGCACCCTGTAGTTAGGCTGTTCTGACCTTCTTACTCATGATGAGTACATTAATCATTACTATGTCTAGATCCACTTTCAACAATGTCATATCCACTTTCAGCTAAGATTGATTACCAGTTAAACTGGTACCACTTCTTTCTCATTCTAATAATTGAAAACTGTAATGTATTTCAGACATTTTCCTCTGAGCTCCTAGAATTTTGCAAATCTTCTCAAAACTATTATCAATTTTCAAAATTCATATGTAAAGTGATTTTGGCTGTTAGAGTGTTCAATATAAATTTGCTAAGGCCTTACCAGACTTAGTGAATCAGAATCGCTTAAGATAAAGTTCAGAAAATTACATTCTCTCAAAAGTGAAATAAAACTCTCAAATCAATTGTGATGATTAGCTGTATTTAGGAAAATAGTTGAAGCAAACAAGTTAAAACTAGGCAAAAAAATTTTGTTAATTTTTAAATTTAGTTTAAATAACAACTCTTTATAAACACTATATTGTGGTTGAGATAGTTTATATGGAAATAAGACAGACAAGAGCCTGATTTCCGGTTTTATTGCCTTCTGGGAGCTGTAGCTTGGGAGGGGCTGTCACACCCCTGTCCCTCTCTCCCTTCCCTCCTTTGCCATCCCAGTGGGCTGCAGCACCCGCCTCCTGTGTCTTCCTGGCTGCCTAGCAGCGGGTCTTCTCCACTCTGGCTCTCAGCGTGCGTGCAGCACCAGTGTCACTTTCCCTCTTCTCATCTCCTGCCATTTCAGATGCAACTCTTGCCACTTTAAAGAAACAATGGAGCAGGCAGGTGTAGCTAAGATCAGTGAGGGAGAGACCTGGGACCATATTTAACATTCTGACCTCTCCCTGTCCCCCCAGCTAGCCTTCCAGAATCTTCCCTGATTTCAACCCCGCCCCTTCATGGATCCCCACCATGACAGCTCAGTCTCTCCTGGATCCCCGCGCCAATCAGGCCTGCAGCTGCTACCTAAAGAGCACTCTGAGCACCTCTCAGTCAGTCTAGGAGGCCCCTCCACTGTACTGACTCCTTGTGATGCAACACGGGTCCTTTAAGAATAGAGAGAGAAATAAGCAATGGGGCCTGTTGGCTCTGCTAAGCTCCAGAAACCAGCAGTCAGATAAAACTGACAGCAGACACCAGCACCTGGCGGAGGGGACCTACAGTGCCCAGCACTGTCTCAACAGAGCAAAGGGACCTCAGGCTGCTCGGCAACAAAACATAAAGGCATCTCTTCTTCTTCTTCTTCTTCTTCTTCTTCTTCTTCTTCTTCTTCTTCTTCTTCTTCTTCTTCTAGTTATTTATTTTTAAAGAAAATAATAAAAACAATGGTACAAAATTTTGAAACAAGATTATGGTAGAGTAACAATGCTTTGTACATTGGGTATTGTTATCTTCAAAGTAGTTCCTCATATGAAGTTCATGGAAAACTATATGTTGAAAAAATTGGAAATTTGGATTTAAAAATATTAATTACAGGCTGCAGTGGATTGGTCTAAATTATTCTATTATTGCACAATAATCACCATAAGAGCTATAACAGCTTCCAAAACCATGTGCCATAGAATTGGATTTCTACCAATGTGTCATTGTGGTGTGGAATTGTTTTCCTTAGATCTGGGAGTAGAGGAGAGGCACCTGTAACACCCAGAACCTCTTAGATACCACCATCTGCCATAAACTGTTTATCACCTACATTATATGACCAGTTATCACAGTGCTTGTACTGGTATAAATATTACTATTTTCCATGCATGCAGAAGGTTAGCAAAACCTGTGCTGAGCCTAGTGCATTACATTTTGAGCTATGTATTTATTTATGTGTGGGCACTGACAAGATAAAACATACAGAGAAACTGGTGAAGATATTGCAAAACAAAACAAACAATGATAATCCACTTGAAAATGGGAAAAAAATTTTCTTAAGTGATCTTATAATAATACCAACATCATTTCTCCCCCATTCTTACATAGCCATGATGTCATCCTCTTCCATTGCAGTGACAATTTTGGCTTCTTTCTTTTCCTGTAGTCTGTCACATTCACTCAGTTGTTCACATTTTTATTTGCTGTTCCTTATATGCCAAATTAGCAGACACTTTCTCTGCTGTCTGGTAAATATTTATTTCTTTTTATATTTCATCTAAAATTATAGTCATCCTTGTTATCCTTGATCGGGCCTTTCAACTGCTTGCTCTGATTGTTTTAATTTCTAAATAACACCCTTCTCCCACAGGGACACTTCCTGTGATGTCCCAACTTACCTCAAACTCATGGACTCAAGTGATCCTCCTGTCCTAGTTTCCCAAGAGCCAGATTATAACCAGCAATGACTACCTCTGACTTACATTATGAGGCTGATGGCAACCCAGAGATGTCTTCATATGAGCTGCTAGTAACAGTTACAGCTCTGACACATAATACGAAGTGCAAAAAATAGGAATAATAAATAAATTCAGGAACATTTGCCTGAGTTTTCCAGTGGTTATTTCTGGACCTAATTAATAGTTCCAAATCATAACCACAGAGTAAGGGACTCACCTTTGCCTGTCTGATGTCTTAATGTCAAATTTTGCTTGCAGTTTCCTCTCTTTAACTTGTAGGAGAATTGCAGGAACGTTGCCAATGAGAGTCACGGGTATCCAGTCTTCCGCACCTTCAGAGCAGTGAGGGCGTGGTCTGGTCTCAGTCTCAGAGTGTTTAACCTTATGTGCATCACAAGTCAGCAGCTCCAATTTTAACTTTCAATTTGTGCATTTCCATCTTCAAGGTGGTAAGAATTCCCCTCTTTCACAGTCACCTGAAAAGTTCAGATTGCTGTGTTTTGAAGGCTTGTCCTTGGTTTAAGTAAGCCAACCACCGAATATCACAGACAGAAATACTCTCCAAGGATTTTACTTTCTTGGGAATAGAGCTCCTGGTGATGGTGCGGGGGAGAGGACGAGGAAGGATTAAAGTTAAAACTTAAAGTTTTCCAATTATCTACTATTTCTTTAAGTGGAATCTTCTGAATCCTGAACTTGTTAATTACAATAAATATTTGTGCATACAGATCAGCTATGAACTTTCAAAAAATGCATGTTCTGAACTAGTGAGTCTAAGTAGGTTTTGAGACCTCGTGGGTTACCAGCTCCTAGAAGATGTCACTAGGTCCCAGACATGTTGTGATGAGCAGGTTTTATTTTTATGTTTTATTGATCTATTTTTGTGTGTGGTGCTGGGTGTTAAACCCAGGGCCTTGAGCGTGTAAGTCAAGAACTCTGTCACTGAACCACATCTCCAACTCCTAACGGATTTCACAGGAGCAAGCCATTTACTAGTAAGCCATGTCTTACTGCCAGTTGGGTTGCTGATTTTAAAATCATTAATTAAATTACATGTGGTTCTCATGTGTGTTATCAGTAACTTTCCAGTATCAAGGAACTGTCTTGCTTTGTTGCTAATTTGAGTAATCAAAGGAGGTAATAGAGTGTCCTGTATGTAACTTACTGACTTCAGCACTGTGACCAGGGCAGCAGTGGATTATGATTCATATGTGCTAACTTGATTCCATGGTTGAAGTCAGAGCTGCTTAAACTCTCAAAATACTAAAAGAGTTTCACAAAATAAACCCTAGGTATCTTCTATGCTGATCAGTGACTTTTGTCTTTGATATTTTATACTCTATGTTTATTGCCATGAAAGTTAAAAACGTGAAAATATTTACTAGTGAAATTTGTATGAGATATAACTAAAAATTTCAGGCTGTTTCAACTCTAGTCAATTATATGATGCTGCTCTTTAGAAGACAGTGTATATTACGTTTAGTCATCATGTGCAAAAAAAAATGATTTTTACAAAAATAAATGCATAGATTTAATAGTTGAAATACTAGGACTAGTATGTTCAGTATGCAGAAAGATAATTTATATGAGATACAGAAAAACTTAAAAATTTCAGAAAAAAATAATCTGGAAACCTTATCATTTGAAGAGTGGTTGAAAGAACTGAAGTTAATTTAGCTAAGAAAGATATAATCCATTTAATACACTGCAGTTATTGTCAAAGTTTAGCATATTGTTTTATTTTTTAGTTGTTTTTATTCGTATGTTTGCAGCAGACAGTGTTTATGTTGGTTGTATGGAGTTTTTCTATGTACATAACACCTATTAATCCCTTTTTCATCACCTTTTATGCCTATTTTCTACCTCCTTCTATCCGTTGATACCTTTCCCATTTAGAAAGATCTATCTCCCTCTTTATACTAACATATATTTTGTTTTTTAGTTATACTTTGGGTTTCTCCTGTAAAAGAAACAGTGCACTATTTAAGCTTATATACCTAATTTATTTCATTTAACATTATGATCTCAAAGTGCATCCATTTTCCTGCAAATGACTCAAGTTTATCTTTCCTCATGGCAGAGTAACACTCCACTGTATACAAGTACCACATTTTCCTTACCTGTTGATTGATATAAAGGCCAATATGAAGATTTAGCTACTATAAATTGTGTTATCATAAACATTAGAATGTATATGTCACTGTAATGTTATGCCTTTGGCTGGGTTCTTTTTTTCTGTATCTAAAAGACTGATATAATACAAACTGCTAAAAATATATGAATACATACCTTATTTCACAACAAAGATCTTACCAATAGGTCCAACTGTGAATGCAAGTAGTTATGTTAATATGTGTCAGTTACTTACAATCAAATATGTTAGAGCCAACTGGTGTGCAATCCCTGAGAAGACGGGGATCAAGGTCATAGTACAGGATGGGGGGAGGGATTAAATCATCTTTAAAATCTCTTCCAATTATAATATTTCACGAGGTAAAAACGCTGACAGGACGTTGTATTAGTATAGACAAACCAGTGTTCAGAAGTCAGCACTAACTCACATTTACTATCTGGCTGTAGAAAAACTACTTTCACTTTGCACCTGATAAATAATGATGCAAATACACACACACACACACACACACACACAACATACTTAAGATAGTTATACTACTAATTTCTACTAGGTCACTGAGAAGAAAGTTTTGTGTTTATATCGCTTGATCAATTTTTCATACCTATATTTTGTAATATGAGCAACTACATTGATGATAACAATAAGAAACACATTAACTATTGTAACTCTGCTACTATCTTGTTTGAAATTTCATATCATTGTTTTCATTATTTTTTTCTCTTTAAAATAATACAAAATATGTAAATATTTTCTCTCATGAATATTAAATAGAATGATGCTTGCAAGGTGTTTATTATTTTCTTGGTCTTTGTAAAAATTTAACAATTGTTATTTTTATTGTAAATCATTGTGTTTCTCTCTGAAACATCCTTCATTTGTCAAACATTTTTATTTCCAAAAATATCAATGGTAATTGATTTATCTCTGTATCTACTTCTTGAAGCTCCTTTCTACATCAATACCTATTAATATAGATAAATTCAGGATATTTTTACTGAATATCAACCTAAAAATCATCATCTTTTCATGATACCAAAATGAAGATCAAACCAACCTTTCTACTTTGGAAAATTTTGGAATCTCACAAAAATATTTAGAGTATATTTGATATCTCAACAGATATCCCATTCTTTGGCTAATCCACAAGAAGACATTCAAAAGAGTCTCAGTTTTGTCTCCGTTCAGCGATTCTAGTTCTCCAAACTTTTTATCCTGTTAAATACTACTTAACAGTTAAAGAGCAGTTACAAAGGGTTTAATAAAGCTACTTCTTATGTATTCATCAATACATTCCTCACATTTATGTTTAATACTTATTTAATGTTCTATAGTCATGAATTGCTGACTATTTTTCTCTTACACTGGACTATAAATTGAATATAGTGCCTACCAGTGTCTAGCATACAAAGAGTCTCAATAAATGAGTTAAATGGAATTTCTGAAAGAAGTTTAGAGATAAGTTAGTGTCAACTCAATCTAAAACACCAAACTTATCTCCTTGTTTGAGTTTACATGAGAAAGCATGTAGTGTGTACTATTTTAATATTCCAGGACATGCTAAATGTAAGGGAACGTGTTATAATTAGGTACTATCACTACTGGAATGTGGGAAGGTAGAGAGGCATAAATAACCATATGAATCACTATGTGCCCTGGCAGGGAAGGTCAGATAGAGGATCCAAAGGTTTTAAAAGTCAGGGATTAGAACATAGATGAACCTCTTCTTGTTTCTGCAAAATTATGAGGAGTTTCATTACACTGTGAGATTAAGGACTGTTGAGAATACTGGAAAAGAATATTGAATACTAACCTTTCAGTATTCTTTGGGGCTGAGGAGATCATAGTTTAAAAGTTTCCTGTAGAATTATTTTGAGTCACTTGTGTGAACACATAATAAAGCTAATGTTCCAGAACTACTAATCCTCTATGAAGATTGACTGGGTATGATGTTATATTTACAGCATAAAAATTAAATACACTCAAAGTATAAAGTGTATGAATATATTGTAATGATTTCCTGCCAGATTCATGTCTCCAAATTTTCAAGTCTTTGGAAAATATGCAGTTTTCCTTTATTGCCATTTGTTTCCTATTACTTCATATTTCACACAGATATGATTTGTTTGTTTTGTTGACTATGGGTTAGAAACGGGGATGTGCCATTTTTAGGGCTCCAGGGTGTTCTATATAACCAAAAATTCCAAATTACAATACACATACAAAGATATTTAACAAAATACTAGCAAATTGAATTGAATAATGTATTTACAAAGATCACTTAACACAGTCAAGTAGAACTCATCCTAGGGATGCAAGGATGGTTCAATACACTCAAATCAGTAAATGTGATAAAAATCACCTCCACATAATCAAGGGCAAATACATAAGATCTTTTCAATAGATGAAGAAAAGGCATTTGATAAAATTCAAGTTAATTTTACTTCTTCTAAATTGATATTGCTGAACAATTTAGGAATAGCAGAATCATACTTCAACAAAATAAATGTGTAATATAAACCAATACTTGACATTATACTTAATGGAGAAAAACTATGAGCTTTCTAAGATCTGGATCAGTAATTTCCATTTTCAACACTTTAATCATATAGTCCTGGAAGTTCTAGCTAGAACAATGAGGGAAAAATAAAAAATATAAGGGAATACATATGGAAATAAAAAGAAATCAAATTGTCACAGTTAGCAGAGAGTATGATCTTACATACAGAAAACTCTAAATTATGCACCAAAACACTATTAAAGCTAATAAATGAATTCCACAGAATTTCTGTATAAAATCACTAAGTAGATGCATTACTTAAGGTTTGGACATGTTTATTTCCATTGATCCTGACCTACACTAACTGCTGTGATATAATAACACAATAGTATAGTTTGAGAAACTTTAACCTGGGGCTGAATGAGAGCCTCTCAGAGATATTGCCATAAACATACAGGAATTCCTAAGCATATATACAAGCAGAGATGAGGACTTGTATTTCTTCTAAAAATTACAAAAAATGTTTCGAGGACCAATGAAAACATACACATTATATAGATCATCTTGGATCTATGTATAGTCTAGCTTGGAAACAAAATTTATATTTTAAAGTTTTATGCAAAATATTAAAATATAACATTTGGAAGCAACAATTGCAATAATTTGCTTAATAAAACTATATTTGGAAAAGTACAAGTCATAGACATGTTAGGAGCTCAAATTATTAAAATAGAAAGAAAATAAATTGATTTTACAAGGAAAAATCAAAATAGAAATTTATCAAAATGAAACATGAGCAACAGGCATATGAAAAAATGTGCAAAATCAGTAATCATCAGAGAAATGTAAGTTAAAACAACAATTTTATATCATTTCATACTTGTGGTTGTAACAAAAAAGCAAATGTTGGTGACAATGTAAGAGAAAGAAACCCTTGCATGCTGTTGGTGGGATATACATTACTATAATGCAGTCAACATGCAAAAGAGTACAGTGGTTCTTCAAAAAGGTAAAAAAAACAAAACCACTAACGTGATTCAGCACATGTACGTGAGATCATAAAATATTTGTCATTCTGTGTTCACTTGATTTCACTTAATATAATACTATATTCCAGGGCCATCTGTATTGTCACAAAAGGTAGCATTTCTTTTTAAAGCCTGAATAGTATCCCACTGTGTATGTACAATGAATCTTCTTTATCCAGTCATCAGATGATGGACTATTCTCTTTCTCTTTCCTGACTCTCATGAGTAGCATTGCAGTAATCATGGGTGTGCAGATGCCTCTTTGACAAATAGATTTGAAAATGAAATGAAATGAAATGAAATGAAAATTTAATATCTCATTGAGACTTTGCACAGCACTGAAATCATGCATGTCCACTAAATGAGAGAAAAGCAAGGACTCTGGTATAATTGTGAATATAATTGGGTGTTCTCTACCATCCTGGGGCAAAAAGTCCATCGAAGTAAGAGAAAGCAAAAGAATAAACATTTAAATGATTACCTCAAGCAGCCGCATAAGCTAAGAAGCACAGCAGCAAATAGCCCAGGTGAAGAATAGATTAAGGAATTATTTTTCCTGACTTACAAGAGAGTTTTAATGTGAAAAAGTAATTTAGGGTAGTTTAAAAAGAATTTTCTGAGGGTATAAATATAAGTCTCCATATCCGGGAGAGGTATATTTGTCTAAAAGAGATTCTGGCATATTGATTTCTCTAATTATCACACAGTACACTGGTCATAGTAAATAACTCAATAGCTTGGAGAAATCATTTACTCAGCTTCAAGTGCAAAAGCATTAGATTAATAACAGTACCTTCCTAAGCTCAAATTCAGAGAATTCATGACTAAATGTTTTATTAAGCAGAGTCCAATCTCCTTGGTAGGATCAACTGGGCTGTATGACAAGTGTTTAGAATTCCTAGGGGACAGACATCTATAGCTATGCTCCCTTCAGCTGCATTTCCTACCACTAAAAGTGTGGAGAAACTGCCATTGGGATGCTCAGGAGCTTGTTAATAAACATAAATAGGTAAAGTAAGCTGCAATTTACAAATTTTAATAGGAACAATTTGATTAGTCCCAGCCAAAAAGCAACAATAAGAAAAAAAAAGAGGACAAATATTTCTTTTGGATACAGTAACACACATAATTGTATCTAATAATGCAGTGCACTTTTTCCTGTCTTTTTAAAATTAACTTTATTTCACTGAAAATCTACATAAGAGAATTTTATTAAGAGTATTATCAGTACAGATATTGAACTGTCATGGTTTCGATCAGACTGTTTAGATTCCAATTATCACTTTGCCATCAAATTTGCTATGTGGGCTCATCAGGTGCCAAATACACTTGTTATTTTTAGCCCCTTTAAACCACATGACTGAAAAATGAAGAAAAAGTTCTTATTTTGTGGGCACAATTAATTACCTGCAAAATCACGTTATCACATTTGTACTTTTTCCCACAGGACTGAAATTTCTAAAGCTTTGTATATAGTAGGAATGTTATTATCTTACAGATCCTTGAAGAATTCACCAAAATTAAACGTAAGGGTTTTTAACTATAAAATTCAAATTAGATTAAATTTAATTTAATTCAATTTCTGAAATATAAATAGTTCCTAGGAGATGTTAATGAAACCTGGAAGAGGTTAATGAATGCAGATAGGATGGGATGCACACATCTTTGCTTGAAATATTTCATAGGTGAAAAACAAGAAAATTATCAAGGCTGTGATTGTAGGTAGGAAGCATTCTATGCTCTGGAAATGAGGCAATGAACTACAGGTACCGAGGGAATCTACAGGAGATCTCAGTCCTGTGGTTAGAACCAAATATAAAAACTTAAATTAAATAAAAAAAATTGGAACAAATGGAAAAATAGCCTAAATACTAGATACACTAATGCTTAATGCTTGTATGTATCTCTATCTTATATTTTAAAATATTAGGCTTGCAAATTAAAAGACAAAGGAAGACACAATTTACGTGAAAGAGTAGGACAAGCGAGGGACTTTTCCAGGGTAGATTGGTTCCCAAACTAGAAGTCATAGGCATGACTCTGCTGTGCTTTAAGATGTGTTGTATACACTGAAGAAAGGAGGTTTGTAGTCACTTCTGGAAAATGTCATTTCATTATAGCTGAGTCCTGAAATTTTGCCAAATGTATGGAAGAAAAGTAAAGTGCTAAGGTTGGCATGAATGGGCATGTAGACCCACACGTCTCTGCCATACACATGAATTAAAATTCTACTCAAGAAAATGGCATAAAAAGATCAGAGTAATAAATATCTTAACAATACAGAAAATGAGTGAACATGGTGACAAATGGTCTAATAAGAACATTAAGCCACAATCTGTAATTGTAAATGATTTTGATCTAATAAAACATCCTCACTTTACGTCTTCTCATAGGAATATTTTTCTCTCTAACATCTTCTTTAGGGCAATACTGACATCCCTGTTCCTCAGGCTGTAGATCAGAGGATTCAACATGGGGACAACAATGGTGTAAAACATAGAGGACACTTTCCCTTGGTCCATGGAGCTTTCCGATGAGGGCTGCAGGTACATGAATGCGGCAGAACCGAAGAACACAGCAACTGCTGAGACGTGGGAGCTGCAGGTGCTGAAGACTTTGGACCTGCCCAAAGTGGAGCCAATGCGGAGGATGCTGGCTATGATGAAGACATAGGAGGTAAGGATGATGAGGCTTGGGGCACAGATGTTAAGTGTACCAAAGCACAGAATCAACAATTCATTGATGTAAGTACTACAGCAGGAGAGTTTTAGGAGGGGAGGAAGATCACAAAAATAGTGATTGATCACATTCAGCTTGCAGAAGTGAACCCTGACCAAGCAGCCTGTGTGAACTGATGCACAGACCACACCTATTACATACACCGCTGAAATCAGGGAAAAGCACGCCTGCTGAGACATGGTGACATGGTAAAGCAAGGGGCTGCAGATGGCAACATAGCGGTCATACGCCATTGCAGCCAACATGTGACACTCTGAGATAGCAAACACGAGGAAGAAGTAGAGTTGAGTCATACACTCGGGGTAGGAGATGACATTCTTCTCTGTCACAAAGCTGACCAGCA
>PVJX010040873.1:0-14949 GCA_004027295.1 Dolichotis patagonum | reverse complement strand
AGAGGACATATTACGGTAATCACCCCTAATTTTCCTATCAACTTACTCTGAAGCCCTTTATAACTTATACTGTCTTATTATGGCTGATCTTATTTGAATCTGGTTTGTTAGATTGCTACTTTGCATTGACTGATTTTATTTAAATCTGTTGTGATGGATAGCATCAAGTCTAAGACTATAGGCAACTACACTGAAGATGGCAAGATTCTCTAAGATACCCACTCTGGTTTGATTATTACTTGCTTTTGAAGTCTTATAATGTCTCTAATGCTTTGTTTTTATTAATGTTGTTATACACTGCTGAGACACCATGTTACCATTGTAGATCACCTTGTGTTACGGTTTTATGTGACTTTTCTTCCTCATGCTTTTCTAGGAATTGTTTTATCTTGCTTTGTTTTGTTTTTCCTGCTAATACAGAAATGATAGATATACATGCAGAGACTCATGCATGTATAGAGCTTATAAACAGTTTACGAGAACCAACTATATAACACATGTTGGAATAAACAACTACTTTGAAGAAAAAGAGACACTACAATACCCAGTGCTGATTCCCTAATGTCATGATGTGAAGTCCAGCAAAACTATCACTTTTTGTTCAAAGTGATCTTAGCTTGCTTTGCCTTGTTTAAGTTCAACACACGTGAAGGTATGGACAGCTGTTTTGAGGAGAATGAGAGACACTATGACAGCCATTCATGGCTTCCCTTATGTCTGGTCTTGAAGACCTGTAATGCCCTCCTCGTCCTGCTCAGATCATTTCCATACTAGGTTGTTTCATGTGAATTCCCTATATGTGACAATCTGGACAACTATTTGGAAGAAAACAAGAGTCAATATGATAGAGAGTGAATATCTCCAATTGTCTAGCTTTGAAATTTATGTCTTATATTGCTTTCTTGTGATCCACTTTGCTCTGTTCTCTTGTGTTTAATTTTACCCCATTGATATAATTGCATATATATTTGAGTGGGTAAGATGGATGACCATATTGTTGTTTTTGTCAGATCATGGGGCAGAACTGTTAACTGTCTTACTGTTTGAATGTCTACTTTACATGTTTTAACTTTGTAAATTGAACAACTATTTCTAAGAAGTCAGTATGTAATTAGTCAAGTAATAATTTCTTATGTTTTATTGTTGTTGTACTTTTCCTTTTTTCCTTGGAATACTGTATTGTCCCTACCCTTTATTCTGTTTTATTTTGTTTTGTTTTTTTCTCTTTAAATAAAATTATTAAAAAAAATTTCAGGTTTGATCTCATTAATATTTCAGTTTTGATCTCAGTTATGAGGTCCTGAAGATATCTCTTTATGTCCACTGATGCTGTTTGATGTTGCATGTTTGCTGCCCTCAATCTCTTTTATATTTACCTCTCTTGTGTCAGTATTCTCAGGTTTGGGGGCTGGGGGTTTTTTCTTATTTCTCTCTCTCATCATGTTTTTGGTTCCTTCCATAGAAGTGTATAGTGTAATTCCCAGCCCCTTTTCTTGTTGGTTAGGGTTCTTCTGGAGCACGCAGCCTAGGGAATTCTGCCCTCTGCAGTCCACTGCTATCAGCGAGTGAAGTGCAAGCAAGGGCAATATATGCCGGCTCCTTCCCTCTGGGCCAGTCAACCTTCACGAGCCTTCGCTGTGTCAGTGTGCACTGCACTCAGGGAATTAATTGAGTTGTGACAACTGGGTCCCAGCCAGGGGCATGGCCCAATCCAAGCATATCCCACCAATCCGCTCCAAGAGAGGAGTAACCAACAGAAACTGCTTCTTTACAGAGCCAGGACCTTCCTGCCCAACTCCAACATGTCATCCAGTTGGTTGCCCCTTTCCTGTGAGAGGGTCTTATTCCCATCACTCTTCGCATTTTCATGCCGGTCCCTGAGAGCTGCTGGGCTCCCCGACCTCTGACCTCAATGTGGCTGCAGCATGAATTCACAGTGCGTCTGGGTAGGTTGTGTGTAGGGCTGGGTCTGGGCAAGCCATGTGCAGGGCTGTCCAACTCCATGCTCGGGCCACTCAAGCCAGTCGCATCGGCTCAGGTTCGGTTGCTCAAGTCAATCTCAGGAACAAATTCAGGCTGCTTGGCAAGAGTGCCATGCGTGCCGATCTTAGCTTCTCTAATGGTAGCCCTGGGACTTCATATTCGAGTAGTTTCTTTGACTTCAGTTTCTTCCTGGGTTGAGAGAATCCATCTCCCTCTGTTTGGTCTCTCCAGGGCATTCTATTCTGGCATTTGAGCTGTCTCTCTCAGAGAGGCTCCATATCCTGCTACCTATAGGTCCACCATCTTTTTCTGCTCTCCATTTTCTAATATCCTTTTCAATATCCTTTTTCAGAATATTGTAGTTTTCTTTTTATCTTTTTAAATTTTTTTAAAAAGAGAAAAGTCAGAAAAGAACAAAAGGCAAAAGGCATAAACAACAACAACAAACTCAAAACAATGTCAATATAGGTTTTCACAACAGAATGGAAGAAATTTAACAATGGTTGCTATATTGTATATTTTTCTTTTCTTTTTTTCAAAGAAATAAAAGAAAATTAAAGAGAACAGAAAAGCAGAAAATGGTAAAACAATACCAAATTCAAGGTATTCAAAGGGAAAAAAGTAAAAATTCTCATTGTAGAATTACTAGTTCATATATTACTTATTGTTGTCTCAAAAATAGTTTCCAAAGTCACAAAATCAAAGCATAAATAGTGGCTAGACACTCAGACTTTGACAGCACAAATCCTTCTGTTCAATGCTTTCAATGTAGAGGTCTTTTACATCCTTTGTTAGATTGATTCCTAGGTGTTTCATTTTTTTGGATGCAAGTATAAAAGGCATTTCCCTGATTTCTCTCTCAGTGAGTTTGTTATTCATGTACAGGAAGGCTATTGATATTTGAATGTTGACTTTGTAACCAGGTATGTTACTGAATTTGCTTATTAAATCTAGAAGTCTTTTGGTGGAGTTGTTAGGGTCTTCTAAGTAGAGTATAATATCATCTCTGAATAATGATAGTTTAACTTCTTTCTTTCCTATCTTTATTCCTTTTATTTATTTCTCTTGTCTAAATGCTCCAGCTAAAGTTTCCAGGGCTATGTTGAATAAGAATGGAGACAGTGGACATCCTGATCTTGTTCCTGATTTTAGAGTGAAAGCTTTCAGTTTTTGTCCATTTAGTATGATATTGGCTCTTTCTTGGATCCTTTTCTGGTTTTGGAATCAGTGTAATGCTTGTTTCCAGGAATGAATTTGCAAGTATTGCTTCCCTTTCAATTTCATTAAAAAGTTTGAGAAGTCGTGGTTTTAGGTCTTCATTAAGTTTCTTGTAGAATTCAGCAGTGAATCCATCAGGGCCTGGGTTTTTCTTTGTTGATAGCTTTTTAATTATATCTTTGATTTCATTGATTGATATTGGTTTATTTAGGATTTTTATATCTTCTTTATTCAGCTTTGGTAATTCATATGTATCTAGAAATATGTCCATTTCTTCTGTATTTTCTATCTTAATAGAATACAAGTTCTCAAAGTAGGTATGGATGATTTTTGTGAATTTCTGCAGGGTCTGTTGTGATTTTGCCCTTTTCATTCCTAATTGCATGGATTTGAATCTTTATAATTTCCTCCTTTGTATAAGCTTTTGGTTTTGTCTGCTGTTTTTTTTCCTAGAACTTTGAGAGTAATCACTAAGTTGTTTATATGTGCTTGCTCTGTTTTCCTGATATAGGTACTTATTGCTATAAATTTCCTTCTTAAGACTGCTTTCATTGTGTCCCACAAGCTCCAGTATGTTGTATTGTCACTCAACTGTAAGAACTGTCTAATTTCTTCTTTAATTTCATCTGTGACCCAGTGGTTGTTCAGTAGGGTGCTATTCAATTTCCATGTGTTTATGAAGTTCTTGTAGTTTCCTTTGGCATGGAGTTCCAATTTCATTGCACTGTGGTCTGATAGTATGCATGGGATAATTTCAGTTTCTTTTCATTTACTTAAGCATGTTCTATGAGCCAGTATATGGTCTATTCTTGAGAACATCCCATGTGCAGCTGAGAAGAATGTGTACTCTGATGTTGTGGGGCGGAATATTCTATAGCCATCTACTAAGTCCATTTGCTTAAAAGTTTTAGTTCTAATATTTCATTATTTACTTTTTGTCTAATTGATCTGTCTTTTTGTGACAGTAGGGTATTGAGTTCCCACAATACAACTGTATTAGAGTTTATTTGATTTTTCACATCCATTAGTAATTGTTTTACATAGCTGATTGCACAGATATTTGTTGCATATGTATTTATGATTGTAATCACTTCTTCTTGAATTGTTTTCTTTACAAGGATCAGTGACTTTCTTTATCCCTCTTAGTCAGTCTTAGCTTGAAATTCACTTTGTCTTCAAATAGAATAGCTACTGTGATTTTTCGTGATTCTGGTTGCATGGAGAATTGGTTTCTATCCTTTGACTTTCAGTCTATGAATTTCTTTTTGAATTAAACATGTTTCTTCTATTCAGTATATCACTGAATTTTGCTTCTTAATCCATTTTGGCAGTCTGATTGGCAGTTTGATTGGTGAATTGAGACCATTAACATTGATGGTTATAACTGATAGGTATCAACTTATCCTTGTCATGTTATTTTCCTCTTGTTGGCTCCCCTACCACCTTTATTCCCTTCCTCTACTTGTTTGCTTTCCCTGGTGGATTCCTTCTAATGGGGTTCATAGAGATATAGTCTTTATTATTTGTTTCTAGAACTTCCTTTGGAAATTCTGGAGTTCTGGTTTGGTGGTCATAAGTTGCCTCAGATGTTCTTTGTCATGGAAGTACTTTATTACTCCATCAATTTTGAAAGATAGTTTTGTGGGATACATCAACCTGGGTTGAAAGCAGTTTTCCTTTAGAACTTTAGCAGGCCTTCCCAGAGACCAAACTCATTGGGTTTGCTGCAGTCCAAGCAATTTCCACAAGTCTGAGCCCAGCTGGGAGCTGATGGCATAAGCTGGCAGCAGTTCTGGGTTCTGGGCTTCTCCGGCTAATCGCTTTCTCCTGCTGGAGGACTGAGTCCTCTGCACTCACCACCAGCCAGTGCAGTCCTCTATGCCTGCTGCTCCTCTCCACATCTCTCTGCAGATGCCTCCAAGGTCACCAGCTGCCACCACCACCTTCACCATGACCGTGCATCTCCAGGTTCCTACAGCACCTCTTGTGCGGTGAGTCTGACTCTGGGCAAAGGCGTCACCAGCTACCGCATTCTTCTTTGTTGAAGTTTTTCTTTTTACTCTCGCTGTGGGCTACAATTTGCACTTCAGATTCTTCCTTCTTGTCTTTTTCACCATGCTCTATTCCAGTGTCTGGAAGGTAACTCTCAGAGAGGCTGTTTTCTTTGCTGTTTTCTACTCTGACATCTTCCTAGAAGCACATGAAAAATAATTTAAAATAGTTATGACTAACTTTAAATCATGCCAGATAATTGCATTTTTTAGAGTTTCCATCTATGAATTACAGATATTTTGAAATGTTTTTGTTAACAATAAATATCTGTACACTATTTCCTTGTTTGCAACAAATGCTGGTTGAAGAATGGAGGTGGTAAACATTTTGGGTGGCTCTCAGCTTCACAAAAGAGGGGCACAGGAAGGGGATATCCCTCTGCTTAGCTGCCAGTGTTTCTAGAGAAATCAGGCAAGTTTCTGTGGTTTCCCTTGGAAAATTCTTAAAAGTAGAAAATTGGCCTACTTTTGGTAGAATGAAAAAAAAGAGGCTGACTTTTAGGTTTGTTTGAAGTGGCCCATACTACATGAAGAAACATTTTTAAAATGTGTAATCTTGGATAACAAAACTATTATTGTATATTTGGATAAAGTAAATGGAAATTAACTCCTAACAAGGCTGCTACAAATTTTAAAAAAGAAAATCCTTTGCTATGGTCACATTTTTCCTTTGAGATGTGCATATATTTTTAGTTTTTCAGATTCCCCTCATTGTTATTAGCTATAAATTGGCAGCTCTGTGAAACTGTACTTGTTGCTTTAAATGTGTTTGGTAAGTAGTATTCAAATTCAAGATGTTAGTTTTGCTCTTTTCACACTGTTTTCAACTTTTGAATCAATCCATTTGTCTTGTCTTCAGGATCTGTATGCAGAAAAAAAGATTCTCTGGATTACGAGGGAGTCTGGCTATTAAAATGCAACTCCGAGGCAGTCATGAGTTCGATCCCTGGTACCGATAAAAAAAAAAAAAAAAAAAAAAAAAAGCAACTCCAGACCTGTTGGTGTTCCAACATTCAGAAAAAATGACTGAGTACCAGTCAATCATTGATCATGTGGGCTTTTCTGAGGCACATATTGGAGGAGGCAAATGCATTCAAAGAACTTTACAAATTATTCTGAAAACATCGTGAGAACACAGAGTCCTGAAGGCTCTGTCCTTTCTCACCTTTCTTTGATATTGATGGATCAGATGTGTGTAAGCATGACACAGAGTCAGAGCCAGATTCCAAACAGGCTACTTCTGTGTCCTTGTCATCTGTGACTTTGGATAGTGTAGTGCAAATACTCACGTGAAGAGAGCACCTGTTTCATATCTGCTTTACCTCATTCTTTAGCATTTGGTAACAGGATGAAATGGAACAAGCTATACTGGGCATAAAATGAGAAGATTTAGCTGTAGTACTATGTGACTGCTAAAAACCTAGATTCATACCACTTTAACTAGTAAAGTCTCCCAATAGTAGCAACTCACAGAAAACAACAACACTGACCAAACAGTGCTCCAAATGTCAGCTGTGCTAGATTTCATAAGCAAAGCAGCTTTGGGAGTTGCTGATTGCTTTTTGGTTTCTGGCTTCAGGGTACACTCATAACATCTCTTCTCTGCTCCTGGAGAACTAATGGGCAGAAATGCTGCTTTTGGATTCTGTTAGGCCAACACTTATCCACTAACACAAGTGTGATGAGCTACTCATGGGAATGCAGATCCCCATGAATATGAAAAAGTTGCTAAGTACAGAATAAAGCTATTAAATGCAATATATTTATAATTGAGAGGTAAATGTTGGCCTTTACATTAATAACGTGGTTCTAATTTTATAACAGCATTAGGGTATAGAATTGAAATCCACAGATAATCAGAGATGAAGGAAGGTTGTATAAAGATCACTAGGATTAAATGTCAAAGTGTTGACTTTGGATGCATCCTTCAGCAGTATTCTGTTTGTGTGACCTTGGAGAAGTTAAGTCATATCATCTCTGGACCTCATTTAACCCAATTGTAAGGAGGAGTTTGATTGGGAGGTAGTACTGGACCCTGTAATGATTATCAGGATTATTTTTTCTGATTGTCATAGCAACAGATTTTGCTAAAGGCAATCAGTGGCACAATGGATGTCTTACAGTACAGTGGATTTTGAAATACAAAGATTTATCTAAAATTGTTGGAGCCATTGAAGCTAAATACTCATGCACGGCTGTGGAGTGGCCTGGGCATGGTTGATCTGAGAATGAGGAGACACTGCAGGGGGCAAGATAGGCCACAGCTGAGATCACTTGGAGACTTTCTGAATAGTTTTCCTTAATCAGCATCCTCTGTTGCTCTGAGGGGTCCTTGAACTCCTCCCAAGATCCTGCTCAGGTTTCCTGAGTGTTCCACTCAACTCCTTGCTTGTTCTGATTAAATACAAGCTTCCCAGGGTCAGTTAGCCAGCCAGATAGCAGAATTATGAACTCTGCAGAGGATTTTAGTCCTCCTGGAGCCCTAAAGATCACACTGTTTGTCTCATTCCTTTGGGCCTTCGCTGTGGACCCATTTCCAGGACTGGAAATCTAGGTACAGACCCCAACATCAAATGGTAATGGTGCCTCAGTTGAGAAACAATGGTGATGACCTTGACAGGTATTGTAGACCACAAATGGCAGACCTTATGAAAAAGGAGGGTAAGGGAAGGAAACAAGAAGCCACTGCCAGAGAATTTCTTCGGCTATTTTTTTTTTTTTTACTTATAAAAGCAACTGTTAGTTTTCCCTATAAAGTAACATGTTTACAACCAGCTTTGGAATTCCTCATAGGTCCTGCTGGCCTCTAAGACATTTGTAAATCTTCATATACCTACATTTTTCTTCATATATCTTCATATATCTACATTTTTCTTCATATATCTACATTTTTCTTCATATATCTTCATATATCTACATTTTTCTTCATATATCTTCATATATCTACATTTTTCAAGACGCACTTTCCTGGGGACACACAGAGCACAGTGCAAATAGCACACTCTTGCTTCTGCCTGTAGTCTGGGGATTAACTTCTCCAGAACACAATCAAATAATGCTCTATGAAAATCGTCACTTTGACCTCAGAATGATGGGCTCAAAAATGTTCACTTTAATGGAAGAACTGACAGTAAACTAAGAGCAAGGATCAGAAAACAGGAACTGGTGCTCAGGAAGGCTGGTTTCCTCATTTTACAGGTAGGGAAGTCAAGGAACTTATCAAAGATCACCTAGCCGATAAGGGGCCAAGCTGTCAGAGGGTAGGGAGTCTTGGTTTTGCAGGAGACCCTTCTTGAGTTTCTTCCAGTGTTTATAGATGCAGCTCTAGTGGCCAAGACATAGTGTGACACTCCTGTGTACCCACTATCCTGTGTGCCTGGAATGTGTATTTCCCTGGGGTAGGAGAGTATTATGGATTAAAACTGGTGGTCAGCTTAACACCTGCTGAATAAAATCAGCATGGGGCTGAATGTAGATGGTCCACCTGAGGAAAGTTGCCAGCATAAAAGATGTGGCAAGGAAGATGGGGTATTGTGGGTTCTCCTAAGTGTTATTTGGAGCCATTGTTTCTCCTGGAGGAGCTTGTCATGCTGATATGAATTTGGCCAGTCTCATTGGAGGAGCTTGAGACCTTGTCTCTTGAGAATGGCTGTGATTCACTTTGGGGGAGTTCTGCCCTTTATATTGAGCATGGCTTCCTGGCTCTGGAGGGGAAGATGGTGTACTGTTTAATTTCCAGGAGAAGCTTGTCATGCTGGCTTTCTGATATGTACTGGACTGTTCTCATTGTTGGAGGAGCTCAGGACCTCACTGTCGCTGAGGACGACTGTGGTGCTTTTGAGGGGAGCCCTGGTCCTTATTTTAAGCATCGCATCTTGGCTCCACTGTAGGACCCTTGACCTACTAGCACAGATCCTTCATTTCACTGGTACAGACTTTCTAGCTTCCACCACTGACCTTTGGGCCTTCCCTGTGCAGATCTTTAAAATAGACTTGCATGAGTCACTGTTGTGGGCTCTAGGGCTCCAATTGGACTCATGGGAGTTATTGTCATGGGCTATAGGTCTTCAGCTGGACTCATGTGGGACATTGCTGTGGGATTCAGACCCTCAGCTGGATTTTTCTAGGTCTTTAGTGTTGTGGAAAGCTTTTCTGCACTTTCTTGTATTTACCGCTGGGTGACCATCATAAAATAATATTATAAATTCTGTGTCTTGTATTTAATTGTTCTCTTTGCATCCCCTGACTACAACAGGGAGGAATAGACCCCACTGAGTTTTATTTGAAATGGACCTCTAAGAACGTAACAAAAGACAGATGAACAAGTAAAAACTAGTAAAAATTTACTAACATAGACTTTAACTGTAAGACAGACACTCAGGCAATGAGTAACTCTCAAAAGAAGTGGCTTAGAATTTGAGTTTTTGCAGCATCCTTAAATGAATAGCAGTGGCATCTTGGTTCATGAACTTAATTCTCTCCTTGATTCTGTCTGCAAACTGAATTAGATAAGAACTGAATCAAATTCAATGATTAGCTTCAATGTTGCCCTTGTGGGGAAATTTGATTTGGTTCTCATTCAGTTTGGTTTGCAACCAGAATTGTGGCAAGAATTAAGTTCACAAACTGAGGAAGCACAGTCCATTTTAAGAAAAGTAACAAGATCAAGGAAAATTACTTTGAGCCTCTTGGAGCTGTATGTTGGAGGAAAACAATGATAAGACTGTGTAAGCCTGGTGATGAGAGGTTTTTGCAGTTGGACAGAGAGAGGTAGGACACCTTTTGCCTCTGTGAATCTATTCTACTTCTAGACAAACAGAGAATGGGCAAAACTCTTCCCTGCATCTGCTGTTTCTTGTCTTGGGCTCAACAATCCTTCATATTTTGGGATGACCTAACATGACCTGCCATACTGGCACCACTCGAAAAGTAGCTCTCAAAGGGCCCAGTGGTGTCTGTTTCTGGCAGGGCTGCTGGACCCACTGGTGAAGGCCAGCATGATGGGCAGGACTCTTTCGGTTTTAAATGACAGAAATTCAGTCAACCAAAGCAGTAATTCCATTGGCATCTGCAATGTGGAAGGATGGAGGTAGTGAGGAAGGTGGGCTCAGGAAAGACCCCTCACTCTTGGGTTTGACTCTTCAGTGCCTCTCTCCTTATTGAGAATGTGACTCTGCATGAGTTCATGTGGCAGGGTGTCAGCCAACCCACATAGATCACCATCTAGTACCATCAGAGTAGAGACTCAACAGTCTTCTTTGTTGGTTCCAGGAAGACTCTTGCCCTAGCCCTGGGAAGATTCTATTAGGGTCTTATTTCATCACTGAATGAATCCTCTTATGATAATCTTCTCTCACTGTGCAGCCTTGAGTGCTACCTCAGAGATTAGGGATGGCATCAGGAAGGTTGGTTTTTTTCTTTTTCATGACCTTGCGCCTTACCAGGCAAGTGCTTGAGCCACTGAGCTAAATCCCAGCCTGGGTGGTTGTCTTTTTATGGAGTAAAATATCTTGGTTTGTTTTGGCTCACAGTTTGTGGATGTTTCTGTCCATAGTCAGCTGACTCCAAAGGCAAGATGGCCTGGCAGAGTGGCATGGCAGAGGAGAGCTGCTCATGGCATGGTGGTAAGGCAGCAGAAAGAACTCAGGGAGGAGCCAAGAAGGAAGGCAGTGTCCTTCAGTAGCCCACCTCTTCCACACCCCACATCCCAACAGCAAGCCAGCTGTACTGTCCCCTTAACCCAGTCACGTCTCCGGACCCCACCTATGACCACATGAGGCTTTGGGAGGACATCTCAATATAAACCCTATCGGCCATAGTAGATATTTACACATAGTAGATATTTATGACTGGATTTCAAAACTATAGAGCTTGGTAAAGCTCCCAGAAAACTTTGTGAAAAGGATAAGACTTCACACACACTTAAGGGTTGGAAGATAATGGTTAAGGCATTGGAAGAGTAAGATTTTGTGAGGGTATATAAGAGAATGGATGTTGCATTCATTCTGGAGGGTGGAACTTGGTCTTCCATAGTATTTATGAGGTAATTATAGGAAGTTGGTTTTCTCCCAAGAACAATAATTTTGGTTTGATAAATGTTGATTAGCCAATATTGTATAGCTACTGTTAAAACTTTTTAAACTCAGGGTTTGGCACACTTTTTTGAAAAGGGCCACATTTCTGGATTTACCAGATAATCCCTGTTACAGACATTCTTGACTTAAAAATGAGGTTACATCCTGATAAACCCATCATTAATTTAAAGATGTATTTGATTTTTTATATTAATAAACCTAACTTACAGAATATCACAGCTTAGGGACCCAACATCCTGTGGAGTATCAGCTCTTTATTCTCCTGATCACACAGTTGACTAGAAGAAGTTGCAGCGCTGTAGCAAAAGAGTTTCAGACCACATAGCACTGGCCCAGGAAAAAGACTAAAATTCAGAGTTTCAGTGTGGTTCCTTACTGAATTGGGGTATCACTTTCCCCCATCATGAAGCTGAAGTATCATCACTAGTTGATCCATTGTTAGCCTTCTATAATAAAGCCCACTGCTGTGTGTGTGAGAGTGGCTGCAGTGTATAAGCAAGTGACAGTGAACGGTCACAATAAAGCACCCCAATTTGGCTTGCAGGCTGCAGTGGCAAATCCCTGTTTTCAAGCACATCCTTGCTTTTACCCTGATCACCTTCCAAGCCAGTGCCACATACAGGAGCCAGGGTGACCTTTTTCAAACTTTATTTGGAATGTGTCATCCCCTTGCACTAAGATGGTTCACTGACTGTCATCTTTCTTGTGGATAAAATGCCACCTTCATGTTGTATGTCCAGGGTCCTACCTGATCTGGTCTCTGCCTATTTCTCAGAGTTATCTGGAACTCCTTTCTTTCCCCAGTGATATGCACCAGTTCTTATCGGAACACAGTGTCATCATTGGATGCCTGGGTAATCACCCTGCTGGAGTTAGGCAATGCCTCCTTGGCGGTGTTTTCTATCTATACAATTTGTTTTTGTTTCCCCCTGCCCTAGAGCCTTTGCCACAAAATGTAATCATTCACTCATTTGCATTTTGTCTTTTCATTAAGGTTAGGAACTCAAGGAAGCAGGTCTCTCTCCTGTCCTCAGGGACTGCAAAAAAAGTCAGGAATGCAATGGAGCTCCACAAAAGAATTAGTCAATAAACATGGAAATGAAGCATTTTACTCATTGCCTTCATCTAGTCCAACTTCAAATAAAAATCTATTTATATGACAGAAATCAGGGCCCATTTAGGGTGTCCAGGCCTTTTAACTCTCATACCAGCTGATCAGCTCTCTCAGCATTTTGCATTTGTTTTCAAAATTATGATATATTTCAAATGTACAGAAAAAGATAGCTGTGTGCTTGCCATCTGGATGTCACTGTCATGTTTACTTTAGTTCTTGCTGTATTATAAACATTTAAAGTAATTTACATATAGAATGTATTTATAAATTTAAGAAGCATTGAAATCAGTTTATTTTCTTCTCCAGCTTTGTTTCCCAGAGTAGAAACTGTTTCTGAAAAAATCCTGGTTGAGAAAGGACCAATGTTTTTCAGCAGTTTCCCAGGTGACACATACTCCCTTCCACTCTTGGAATAATAATTACTTATCTTCTGCCCACTTCCCAAGAGGAAATGAAGCAAATCATAGCATGGCATAGTTACCTCATTTTGGGTAATTTTAAATTTTATTATAAGGAAGAGGCTTATGGGTTTGGCAAGCAATGGAGATAGACTCCAATCAAACATGAAATTTAACAGGGTTATTTTTACAGGCAAGGTTTAAAAAAATAGTTGTTTTTCATAGTTTGATAAAAGCAAACAGTGATTCTCTGGGAAACAAACTGTTTGCATTGCTTATATGAAAGTTTACGGTCATCTGTGTGTGTGCTGGTTTGCTCAGCATTTTCTCCAGTCTCTGCCTCGCTGCGTTTCTCCCCACCTGGCTCCTCCCCACTTTTTTCTCTGTGATGTTAAGTTTACAGGAGGCAGGGCCTCAGTGACATCCTCAGATTGTCCCTCACTCCTTCATTAGCCCTGGGTGAACAAAAAAGAAAAAAAGATGATGATGTGAGGGTCACAGTAAAGTTCCTAGCATAAGCATAAAAGGTGACTTTCAGACATTAAATCCTTAAAACTCACAAAGCCTGCCTGACCCACAGGAGGTCAGTATTTAGTATTCTCTTCATTTTAACAGGACAGAGTAAACTGCAAAGCAGCTGTAACTCATCAGTCTTAAGGTTGCTGTCTATGACTAGGGCATTCTAGATAAATCTCCCGTTGTGTGCTTGGGAGAAAAACCTTTCCAAGAGAGGAAATCTTCTTAGAGGACCCATCGATAACACAGTGACAGGAAGTTGGGGTTAGATCTCATTACTAATTACTGGCTATGTGACCCTGGCCAGTTAATTAACCTCTTTGTGGTTTAGTTTACTCGCCTGGATGCCAAGAATATCAACAGCATCACTTTAATCGGTTATTATCATAACTAAGTGGGAAAGCAGATGTAAAAAACTTAGTACAGATCTGACATACTGAAAGGCCTCCATAAATGTTAGTTATCACCTAAAACCCCTGGAGGAAAAGCTGTCCATACACTGTCTATGTTTATCTTAGTCCCCAAACCCAAACTACTTGTGTCTCTTAAACATTTTCACCACCAGGGCTTTGTAGAATATAAAGAGCAGACATTAGGCTTGGTAGCTTTCCCCTGAAGTTTTCAGATCCTTGGTTTACTGGGGACTCACAGCTTTGTCCTTCCAGAGTGAATTGGGAGATGACGTTAATGTAGCTTCCATCTTGCAGTTCTCAGGGCCTGTCAAAAGTGGCTCCTGAGAGCCTCGCTTCCTTCCCATGTGGAGTGGGGTGCACAGGTCAGCAATCCAGGAGCTCTGCAGATCCTTAAGGGACAGTTTTAGGGGTTTCATCTTCTGGAGCACCCCTTCTGCATTCCCAAGGTTTGCTGAGAGGTGAAGACTCATAGTGGGGCTCCCTCTTGCGGGTGGACCACACAGACTACAGAGAATCACGTACTCTGGAAGGCAATGAGATGACCTCTTAGCAAACTCAGCTTTGTAATGACATCATACGCCCTAGATTTTTTTCCTCTGGAGTCCTTGGAAAGTGTTTAAAAACCTCATCCATCACCATCTCACCACCCAACCACCTTTTCCTTTTCTCTTCATGCAAGTCCAGTACTCTTTGCTGCACATGCTACGGCAAGTTGATGGTATCATCTAACTTCTTGCTTCTCTCCCCTGCTCTACTGTCTGCTTTTGACAGTCTGACTTCAATCACAGGCAGCTTTGGGAGGAGTCTAATCGATCACACCCACACCCTCAGTGCTGGGATATTGTATTTCTGTCCAAATGGCCAACTTCATCTCTTTCTTAAGGTTTTTTTCTGGCCATACTGATACTCCTCTCTTCATTGTCTAACTGTAAGTCACCTTGGGTTGTTGATATCACTAATGCAGTCTTCAGGGAAGCCACGATGCCTTGTATATCTAGGTCCCAGGAACTGCTGTTTCCTGGGAAGCTAAGTTATTTTGACAGACTGTTACTTGCAAAGAAATCCTCACTCCAATAGAAGGTCTGATGGTAGAGAGTAGGTCCTGAGAATTCTGCAGTTGCTCATCTCTTAAACAGTTGTGGAGAAGAAAATATCTAGATA
>PVJX010040872.1:0-14975 GCA_004027295.1 Dolichotis patagonum | reverse complement strand
GAGAGGAAGGAGCAAGGAGTCAGACATTGATTGGATGGCTACACCTCCATGATGCAGCCATACATACCTAGAAGTGTGCTCCACCATTCCCTGGGGCAGATCCCAAAGCCATCAAGGGAAAACTCCGACCTAACTTACACCTTTAGTTAATGGGAGAGTCAGGATTTGAACCCATGTCCCTCAGACTTCCAAGTCCATGCTCTGAACTCTTGTGAGTCACTGCCTCAACCGTGCAAAGAACTGGTGTCTACAGGTATTAGATGGAGAATGATATGTAGAGAAAATCAGGTTACTAAATCAAATTCTGGCCCATGAAACAATCAAACAGGCAAACAAACAAAATAAACCCAAACGAAACACAAAACACAAAACCTGCCATAAAATGATGAATAGAGCAGAATGAACATTTTTCCAATATTTAAATTTGGTGACTGAACTTCACACTGTTTTTTAATTTTGCAATTGTCTTGAAGCTGTTAATCTGCCAGGCATATGTTAGGGGTGAACTTTGCCAAGTTGGTCCTAAGAAGCATTTTATTAAGATAATAGTCACAAGTGCGATCCCTCATCCTTTTATCTAGTTTATTCTCTACCATTTCCTGTGATAAGTGGTATTTCTGCAGCGTGCCAACCTCTTTGATGTTTATTTGTTATGGAGAGAATATCAATTAGTGATGCTGAGAGACTATAGGCTGCAAATGAAAGTTTTATAATGGAATTCCTTCGACAGTCTTTGCCCCCCAAGGCATCTTCTATTTAAGTAGTCCAATCTAATAATTAACATAAGTAATAATAATTATTATCTTACTTTCCTACTTCAGTTGTTATTCTTAGGAAAACTGCAAGCTCTTTTCTATCTATTGGCCTTAGTTAAAAGTGGAAAGTAGATTCTCATATTATGTTTTATTTCTCTATAATTTTTGCTTTGCTCAACATTTTCTATGCCTCACAAAGAAACTCTTGTAATGGTTCTCAATTTCTCAGTGTGCTTTTTTTTTATAGAAAAGGTTTTTTTGTTCCCATTTGAAAGAGGAGTCTGCTTTTGGTAAAAAAACTTCTAATAGGACAGCTTTTATTTTCCACTAGAAGTTGCCTTAAAGTTCTATTTGTGCACTGTAAAGTATTCAAGTATTTTGCAAAACCTCTCCTCATCTCTGAATCTATCATATGGATGAACTGAAAGTCCTGTTTCCAAAAGACAAGCCTGATTTTCTGATTCTTGCTGAAAATCCTTGGTAGACTTCCCACTGCACTTGGAATAAAATCTAAATTTCTTATTATGTCCTGAGATTGTGATCCTTATTTTTCCATCTGTTTTATGCCTCCTCATTATAAATTTGCCTATTGTGGATATTTTATATAAATAAAATTTTCAGTATGTAGCCTTTGTTTCTGATTCTTTTATTTAGCATAATGTTTTCATGGTTCGCCTGTGTTGTAGCAATTGTCAGTACTTCGTTCCTTTTTATGGCTGACTACTATTCCATTGTATGGATATACCACATTTTGTTTTTCTGTTCCTCAGTTGATTGGTATTTGGACTGTTTCCATCTTACAGTTATTACATATAGGCCTGCTATGAACATTACATACCCCATTTTTGGGGTACATAAACTCTTATTTTTAATTTTGGGTGCATGTATCTAGAAGTGAAATGACTGGCTCTTACAGTAACTCTGCTTTACTTTTTGAGGAACCACCAAATCTAATTTTTATTTTTATTTATAATTTATTTATAAGATTTTTATTTATAAAAATCTTATTTTTATAAATAAAGCTTTACTGGCAACAGCCATGGCCATACTGATTCACTTACTGCCAATAGCTGCTACTGTGCCATGAAGGCAGCGTCATGCTTCCTCCTTCTCAAGCCTCAAATATTAATGTTTCTGTAACATTGAGGAAGTTCACTGGCCCCAGTTCAGCATGCCTGTGCTACACAATGAAGCCTGTAGCCCTTGAAGCTAATTATATCTTTTTGAACAAAGATGGTGTGAGTATAGTTAGAAAAGAGGGCTTATTTTCCTTAACCTAGCAGACGAACTACTTATAATTTGGGACATTCGGTGTTGATCTCTTATTCTAAGGTCCATTTTAAATATCGAATGTGAGGCCAATATTTTCTGTGACTATTGCTTCAGAAGATCAGGTGGGAGCAGGCTCTAGAGTCAGATTTGTGAATCAAGTCACTGACTGTTAGTTTTCTGCTTCTTCCTCTGTTAAATAGGAATGATCATGGCTCCCATCCTGTGAGATGGTGGAGAGGAGTAAATGAAGAGAATACACTCAGTGGTGCTTCATGTGCTGCCTGGTATAAATATTAGCCCGAATTGCATCATGCTCAGAGAGCTCCCAAGATAAATAATGAAAGGGGTCAGTGAGCTGACCTATTACATGTATCTGGATGGAATACGTGATAGCTCTTTCTCCTTAAAACAAAAATTAAAAATAGACAGTAGGCTGGGGGGTATCTTCGTGGTACAGTCCTTGGATAGCATGCTCATGTGTGAGAACAGGGGCTTCATTCTCAGCACTGCAAAAAAGTCATTATTTATTTATTTATTTATTTATTTATTTTTTTTATTTAAAAGAGAGTAAAACAAAAGGGGGCAGTACAGAAAAAAGTCATTATTATGCATCAATAGAAATATGTAAAAAATAAAGAATTTAAATTATATTTTTATTATGATAAAATATGCATAAAATATACACCGTTTTCAGTGTGATCAGTGGTATCACGTATACTGTGGTACCATGACACCGTCCATCTCCAGAACTTTTCACCAACTCAGAGTGATGCTCTGGATTCCCCATCCCTTCCTCCCTCTTCTCAGATCTGGGCAACACCATTATGCTTTCTGTCTCTGTGAATTTGACTTACTCTAGGTAGCTCATGTTAATGGAATCCTACAACATTTCTTCTTTTTTGTTTGGCTTATTTCACCCAGCAAAACACCTTCGAGATCTATTCATGTAATAACACGTGTTAAAATTTTCTTCTGTGAAATTTTTTTGTAAAATACATATAATATTGTGATTGCAATCATTAAGTATACAGGTCAGCAGTTTAAGTACATTAACATTGTTTGGCAACTATTACCATTATCCATCTCAAAAGCTCTTCATTTTACACAATGGAAACTTTTTTATTCATTCATCTGTTGATGGACACATAGGCCACTTCCATGATTTCGCTATTATGAATTTTGCTGCTATAAACTTGCACACTAGAGTACTATTCTGGCATAAAGATGGATAAGTTTGAGTTATTTGCAGTAAACTAGATGCACCTTCAATCTATGATGGAAAATAAATCAGATACACACATTTAAAAATTTTATTGTTTCTCTTATATGAAAAACTCACAGTATAAATAAATCAATTAGCAATAACACACTATGGATAAGCTCTAATGGCTATGATAGTGTTACTAAACAAAGCTAAAGTATAAATAAATCAAAGGGAAAATAAAAGACAGATTAAGTGAAATAGGAGGTAGATCTTTGGCAAATAGGAAGGGGACTAGGAGATGTTGAATGGAAGGGAATGCAAAAAAATTAATTGTTATATGCATATTCCAGATACCCCCAACAAATGTGTTCACTGTGTATTGCAAACATGTACTAGTGAAAAACAATAAATAAAATGAAAAAAATTGAAACTAGGTTTATTGGACAATAGCTCTCCATTCACTTATTTTCCAGTCCTTGGAAACATTGCTTTTTCTGTTTTTGCAATTTTGGCTACCCAGGTACCCTGCATGAGCTACATTGGGTCTTTACATGTAGTTATACTGCTGGATTCTGAGAGGGAAACGAACCTGAGCCTTCAGAGTTATTGTAATTTTGGAGCTTATAAAATATTTGGGAAAATCTTTTTCTAAAGATAAACCTTGATGGGGTATTACTAGAGCCCCATGGAACAGAGGCAGTGTGGTAACATTTCCCAAGTCTCTCCAGGTTGATCATTCTTACTTCCAGTTAGAAGGTCCACTAGCATCAGGGTCACTGCCAAGTAACCCTTCCTGGTGCACCTTGTGCCCATTAGAATGTCAAGTGTTGTCCTGATATTGTTGCAGGTATGTGGTTCTTGATCCCACACCAAAAGTCAAATATTTCCAACAAAAATGGTACAAAGTAAATATTATTGTTTAAAAAGATACAAACAGGATACAAAGGATTGGAACCAAGCAAGTACAAAATCCAGCAGGACAAACATTAAGTCCTGGAGTTTTATGTTTGGCATCTGAAGCAGTCTGGTTGTGGGCTCCAAAAGCCTTGAGTGATTCCACTCCCATGACATTTCTGGTGGTTATAGTTCTCATTGCTTCACTCTTGGGTCTGTTCTGTTCTCTCTTTGTAGTGTTCCTTAGATGATCCATGTTCCTGGCCTTTTCAAACTTTTAGGGTCTCCATTCTTCCTTTGGCTTTACACTTACAGCTTTACAGGGGTACACTGCTTGGCCTCCCAGGCTTTCTGAAATTTAGGTGAAAGCTGCCTTAACCTAAGAACTTGTGCATTGTGCATGTGCTTAAAACCAGTGCCATGTAGATACTGCCAAGGTCTGCTGCCAGCTGGAACAGAAGTCAGGACATTCTCCCTCTTGGCTCTAGGGGTCAAGAGCCTGAATATCTGAGCTCTCTGAACTTGATTGTGAGGAATGGATTTTTAATGCTGCTGCCATTCCTCAATCTGGTGTGGTCACTGCCATTTTGGAACCTTGTATGGCCTCTGGCACCATTCTGGAACTTGGCACTCTGTAGCTTTCTCCTCCAAGCAAAATCTTTTATTTTGCAGTTTTGAGGCTGCAAAGTATGGGGGCATGCTGCTTCCTGTGATGCCCCTAGGCCATCTTTTTTATTTTTCTGTTCCTTCTCAGCAATCGAGGGCTCAGCTCTATCCTTACTGGAGCTTCCCTTTTGGCCAAACTCACAATGTTTTAAATCACCCTGCTGTAATCTTTGCTCTTGATTTGCAACATAAATCTGGCTAAAAGCCTCCAAACAATAGCCATGCCACAACCTCAATATTTGACTGTCTTGAAATTTCTTCTGTCAGATTAATTAGTCCACTGCCTTTAATCTTAGTCTCAGGCAAAGTCTCTGCACATGAGTAAAATGTAGACAAACTTTATGCCAAGCCATAGCACACATCATGTGGAGTACAACAACCAATGTATTCTTTTACAGTAGAAGCTTCTCAATCTTGTTCTTTACTGGCAGGATTTCTATCAGCCTTCTGGTCTCCTGAGCTCTGACCAGAATCTCCCATACAGAGCAGCCCAAAGCATTCCAGCACCATTCTTTCAGGTGACATCTCTGAATCTTTCCAAACTCTTCCCACAAGCCATTACCAAAAGCTCTTGAACCACATGGTCAGGTACAGTCACAGCAACAACCCTACTCCTGATACCAAATTCTGGCTTTGTTACTTTTCTCTTGTTGTTGAGACAAAATACCTGATGCCCAAAATGAAAGAAGGAAAGGTTTGTTAAGCTTACAGTTTTTGGAGGTTTTAGTCCATACTCAGCTAAGGTAGCATGGCTAAGGACAGCTTTTCTAGGTGGGCACAAGCGACAAAAGCTAACTGGATAAAAAGGGCAAAACATGCCTCCTTCCTTCCCTTATATGGTTTGCCAGCTCTTCACCTCTGGGTGGGTGCAGCACCCACACCACCAATCCCCCTGCTAGACAACAAACCAATCACCAATGCTAGATTTAGCCATATCCATAATTGTATGAGGCTTCGGGAGGGCACCAAGACACAAACCATAACACCAGGAAATCATGGCTGCTGCTCAGCCAATAGTTGATGAAGCTGAGATTAAGAGTGAAGTCTTTCTGGAAATGCCTCCTCAATGGGCCACTACCCTTGGCTTTCAGTGGAGAGCTTACCCTATGATTACCTCTGGCATGAAACGACTTGGGTGAGTATTAAGAGCTTTCTGGATAATGGGTCACTGTGCTTGGATTTATGATTGCAGGCATCATGAGTCTCATGATTTCTGATTTGCATGGGGACCTTCCCAGATCCAAGCACTGTGAATCAAATAACTGAGGTTTTGAAATTGATATTTTGGCAAAGAAAAAGGGACCAAGGGATAAAAGGAGAGGGGTAGGAAGGGAGGGGAGTGGATGAAAAAATTGCTCAAATCAATTATGCGTATGTGCTAACTCCCCATGATAAAGGTTATCATTTTGTGCTGCATGTGTGTAATATTAAAAATAAAAAATAAACAAAGAAAGTTGATAGGGACCTTAACTCCCTTGAAAAGAATGAGCTATGCAGCTCCACTGGCTGAAAAACCAATCTTTGTTTTGCAGTTAATCTCCTGGTTTGATGGGAAAGGCAATACATCTGTGATTCAGTTACACAAGCAGGAATGCAAACTGATCTGCTAGATTACAGGTCTGTGGAACAAAGTACACAGTGTGTACTTACAGCATTCATTTATTGATTCATCCTTCCTAAACTGTGTCTGGGAATGTGTCATGTTCTGTTGCTACAGCAGTGAACAGGAAGTAGGGGAGGGGTTGAGTACTACGTAAGAAAAGATAAAATGAAATAAATATGTAAATGAACAGGTAGTCTCAGTGGACAGCACCCTAGGCAATAGCAAGAAGAGAACCTGGGATGTCACTTCCGTGGTGTGGTCAGGTGAGGGCCCCAGTGCAGGGGCCAGCTAAGCAGAACACCTTGGGCAGCTCCATCTAAGAACATTTCATGTGGAGAGAACAGGTGAGGAGAGGAAAGAAGACTGGGTCTTCCCCTTTAAGGAAAGTGACAATTAGGTGGTTACTTAAGTATGTCACTTAAATTTGTAAAAATGTACCAAGGGAAAATGAAAGTATAATATTTTTTTCAAGTCTGTGACTGCTAAAAGTGATCAGTTCTTTGTGACCTAAAAGCTATGGGAGTCTGCCCTAACTGTCTTTTCTAGAATATTTGAAAATTATAATCCAAGAGAAGCATTAGCTAACAGGAAAGGTTGGAAAAGAGACCTTAAAGTAATTTCATGGTGACACATTCCAAACATATGCAAAATTAGAGGAAAACATACTATGAATTCTCAGGTGGCCATCACCTGGATTTTGACTTGGGTCAATTCATCCCCTGTCTGGTTTCCCTTATACCTCTGCCTCTTCTTCCCATTATTTAAAAGTTGTTTTCTGTCACAAAAATTTCATCTATAAATAGTACAATATGTTTCTCTGAAAAAATGCTCTTAAAATCATAGCCAGAATATCATCAGTATACCTTGAACATTAACAATGTAAAACACCAAATACCCAGTTGCTGTTCAAATTTCCTACTGTTTAGTAATTTCTTTTATGTTTTTTTTGAATCCTGACCCAACTAAAGTTACGTGCATTGCAAATGGAATGTGGGTCTTTTAGTCTATAGGTTTCTCCTTTAGCTATCTTATTATTGTAAAAATTATTTTTGTAAAACTTTGACACACAAAATGTGATCCATGGCCCAGAAGTATTAGCTTCCCCTGGGAGCTTGTTAGAAACACAGAATCTTAATCCCCATTGCAGATCTACTGGTTTAGAATCTGCATTTTAACAAGGTCTCCAGATGTCTTGTCTGCACATTAAAGTTTGAGGAACATTACTGTAGAGTTTCCTACAGTTTATGTATTGTTAATTGCATCTCAGTGGTGTCATTTCACAAATTCTTCTATCTTCTATATTTCCTGTACATTTAGTGGTCTGATATAAAAGTTATGTTAGATAGATTTAGACCTGAATTTTTTTGCATCAGGAGGCACTTGAAGCTTGAGTATCTCTCATTTTGTGATGTTAGCTGCTGTATGATTAATTACTGGATCTGTTAACTCACTAGGGATTGCCAAAGACAGCAAGACTTTTACTTGAGTGGTTCTGGTTTGTTTCAGAAGTGGTTGATTCTGAAACTTTACTTGCATTTCTAGAACACTAATACATAGTACCAATTATGTGCTAGACATTGTTCTAAGGGCTTTACATAAATGGACTTACTTATTATTTAAAACCCTCTAAGATAATGTATTAATTTCCTATGTCTGATGTAACAAATAGTCACAAGTGCAGTGAACTAACAAAGACTTATTATGATGTAATTCTGGGGCCTTGTCTCACATGACTAATATCCAGGTGTTAGTAGGGCCACAATTATTTGTCAGCTGCCCTGGGGAAGCTAAGTCAACCCAGTGTTAGACAATAAAACAGGTTTGGTGTCACAAACCTGTTTGCTGCCTGGTAGAGCCTATGAATTATTTTATAAGCTCGATAGTCAAAGGTAAAAAGTAAAGTACATAGAATTACAAAGATATAGTCAACTTTTCACTGCTATAATGAAACACTTGAGTCAAATAACTTATAAAGCTAATGATTCTGGAAGTTCTAGTCCCAAATTAAATTGTCTCATTGCTTTGGGCTGTGGTGAGAGTAGGAGTGGGTGGTAGAGAAAACTGCTTACATTTTGAGCCAGGAAGCAAAGAGAGAAAGATGAGACTGAGGTCCCATAATCCCTTCAAGGGTCTTCCCACTATTACCTAAGGACTGCCTACTGGGTTCTACTTTCTAATTGTTTCCCTGCACCCCCAAAATGCCACCCTGGGGCCAAAACTTTAACCTGTGGGCCTTTAGAGGATGCCCAAGCAGACCGCAGCAAAAAGAAATCAAATCATACCAGAAATAGTTATGAAAATATTTAAAAACCACCAAATTTGTGTCTTAGTAATTGTGCATCTTTACTAATGCATTCTGGTGGAATTTAGTGGTGGGTTCAATTATTAATATATGTACACAAATACTGAGATGTCTCAATGATTGCAATGAAATATACAAGTATCTGTCACTTATATTAGTGGCAAGATGACAGGTACTATACCATTGTGGCTTGTTGCTTCCATTTACACTAGAAGGAAATGCTAAATTTAAACTAGAAATTAGAGAAAATGAAAACGTGCCCCTTCCTCCCCTGTCAGGTATATTTCTGGTGACTTTAGGCTGGTGACCATGGACAGGGGTCCTAATATTAACGTGGCTAAAGGATTAAATGATTTGTGCATGCAGAGCACTCAGAGTGGTGCCTGGCTCTGTTCATGACTTCTATAAATGTTAGATATTATTATTGTCATTATTCTTGTGTATTTCATGGTGACCAGTAACATATTTGCCACAGAAAGACCAATACTCATGGGATCCACAAATTTGCAGACTGATTTGAGAAAGTTATCTATTGCTTCCTAACAAGTTATCTATTGCTTCCTAACAAGTTGTACTGAATGTAGTAGTTTAAAGCAACGAACATTTGTTATCTTATAGATTCTGTGGGTTAGGAGCAGTAGCAAGGCTCTCGCTCAGGGTCGCTTGGGAGTTTGCAACTGAGTTGTTGGCCAGGCCACTATCACATCAAAGTGTAACAAGGAGAGAATCTACTTCCAAGTCATTCACATTTGCTGCTAACTGTGACCTCAAGACATGGCAGCACCTTCCCTAGAGTGATGGAAGTGGTGGTGGAGTGGGAGGAGGGAGGAGAGCAAGAGAGAGAGAGAGAGAGAGAGAGAGAGACAGAGAGAGAGAGAGACAGAGAGAGAGACAGAGAAACAGAGACAGAGAGACAGAGACAGAGAGAGACAGAGACTATATTCTATTGATTGCACAGATCAGTCTTGGTGTAATGTGTATAGTGGGGTGCAGTACCTAATGGAAGGAAATGTGGATAATGGCGACTATCCTGAAGGTTGTGGCTACCATATTTGGCTTTACTGTTCCTCCAAATGCCCACCAATATTTCCCCCTTAGTGTCAAGTTTAATCTGTTCAAGAAGACATCTCTACTCTCTCTGAATAGAGATGGAGAGACAAACACAAAGCTGGTCAGAGTAAAGCTGGAGCAAGGCGGGGTCTACAGGTATTTGAGAAGCAGGAATTTCATTCTGTCTGTTGATATTTGTCAAAGCTTCTGCAGGGACAGGCTCTTGAAAAATCCAGCAGTCAGTTCCACTTCCAGAGAGATGCATTCTTTCTGCCTCTCTCTTTCCCCTCCCTGCAGCAAGAGCCCTCATCTCTCTGACTGACAGTGACAGATTGTCTTATCAAAACATGTGCCCTGGCATGCACTGTGATTGGTTGTGCAGAACCATCACGAGGCTGGAGAATTCTTCTCAGAGAGAAACAATTATAAGGCATTTTAAGAACAGTGAGCTGAATGCAGCTCACAGCTGGTAGTTCTTGTTTATGACAAGTAATAATTGCCTCAGGTGCAAAGGAAAGTTGGGGGAGGCTTGGTGAGTTTATTTTGAGAGGAAACTCAAATAACTCTGACAAGAGAGTCTCTGACAAGAGAACTCTGGACAAGAGAGAGTTGGAGTAACTTGGCTTGGGGGCTTCTGATTGACCTGAACTGGGATCAAGAGAGCCCTGTGGGTGGCCCAGAGAGTATTCCGTCTGCAAGTCCTTTTTGCCATCCAAGTGGGCTGAAATAGGGCGATTGTGAGTGTGGGAAGGATGACATGTCCAGAGAAACTAAAATATAGCAGCTACTGTCCTGCATTTGGGCCCAGCCCACAAGGGTAACAGACAAGGGCTTGAGATAGGAAGTTTTGGTATCAAGTGCCCTAGAGCTACCACACTTGTCCCTTGACACTGGCTACCTAAAGTGGGGTCTCTGAGCTAACAGCAGCAGCACCTAAGGGCAGTGGGAATCAGAACCTGGATTTTGACAAGGTGATTCAAATGCACATCAAGGTCTGAGAGGCCTGTGCTAATGATGGGAGGGAAAGCCTTTTGGGTTTTTCCTTCTAGCAGAGAGTCTCCACCCTGGCAGCTCCTCTGAATCACTTTAGGAATTTTTGTTTATTTTAGCTGATGCATAATAATTACACTTATTTATGGTGTGTTTATTTATTTTAAAGATAATAAAACCCAACAAAGCAAAACAGAATAAAGCCAATCAAAACAAAGCAGTGCCATTGGTACAGAACTTCAGAGCAGTATAACAGGAAAACAACAATGGCTACCATAGGATATCTTGTTATCTTCACAGTAGTTGTCCATTCCATCAGACATAGCAAAATAAAACCTAATAAAACTGATCAAAACAGAACATTGAATAAAGCAAAACAATAAATCAGAACAAAATAGTGAGAACAATATTGGATTTCAAAAACAAGATAGAAGGAAACACCCCATATCTGTTATATTGCATACTGTTATCCTCCCAATAGAGGCTCAGACTTCTGGCCCCAGGTCTGCAAAGTCAACCAAACAATACAAGCAGTCAGTTGCTTTTTGTACCTCAGTGTTATCAACTTAACCTGTCCTTGGAACCAGCTAGTTGCTTACAGGGTGGGTGGGGCTTGGGGGGAGTTCTTGATTCTCAGCCAGTGCGGGTAGGCTTATGGGAGGTGCTGTCTGACTTCTGTCTTCTTGGGCCCCACATGGCTTCCATGGCTTATGAGAAAGCCTGTCTAGGTGGCTTCTTGCTGAGTTCCTCCCAGACTCTGCATGGTCAATTCTCAGGAGGCACTGACTTCTCTCTTTTATTTATGGTTTATAATAGTGTTTCAATATATACATGAGACATACATATACACTGTAGGATGAGCAAATTAGCATACACATCATGTCAAATGAGTTGCATCATACCAAAAAGCTTTTGCACAGCAAAGAAAACAACAGAGTGAAGAGACAACTCAGAGGTTGGGAGCAAATATTTACAAATCATACATGGGAATATTAGTCATCTTTGCATTATGACAGTAAAATACCTGAGGCAATTAACTTATAAAAGGGAAAAGGTTGTTTAATTTGCATATCACTGTTCTGGTGTTTCCAGTCCAAGAGTGGGCTGACCCATTTCTTGGGCCTCTGGTGGTGGTGGAACAAAACTCTTTATATGCTGCAAACAAGGAGAGAGAGTGAAGGACCAGGGCCCTGCAGTCTCCTTAGAGAGTGTGACCTCAGTGACCAAAGGATGTCCCATGAGTCTCTGTCCCCTAGAGTTTCTACCACCTTCCAATAGTGTCACTATAGGGACCAAGACTTAAATGGATGGACTTTTGACACACTTGTTCAAACCTTGCAATTGGGTAAGGGGCTAATATCCAAAATATTCAAGCAATACAAACCACTCAATATAAGAGAACAAGCCATTAAAAAACAGAGAGAGAGAGAAAGAACAAGTCATTAACAAATGGGTAGGATATTTGAATAGACATTTCTCAAAAGAAGACATGCACTAGTGAAGAGGTATCTGAAAAAAATACTCAACATCTCTCATAGCTATAGAAATGCAAAACAACACATTAAGTTGGGGACTTTAAGAAAAGAAAAAAATCTCTGTTCCCTTGATGTTCCTCCACACCAACAAGGCCGGGGCAATTGGCTTTGCAGCTACCCTTGTGGTTTGAGAATGTCCAGCTGAGGGCTTTTCCCAGACTAAGCCTTTCCTGATGCCCAGAAATGTGTCTGGACTGTGGTGTTCCCATTCCTGAAGAGGACAGGAGAGTACATATTTTCCTCCAAGGGGCAAAATACTCCCGGGCCCTCCTTTTCCTCTCTGTTGCTCCTTCCTGTATTCTGGGGAGCTGGGGGATTTCCTCTGGGGAAGGCCACCTCCTAGCATCTCATTACTGCTTGGCTAAATACTTCTCAGAAGGAAAAGGAAGAGGTATAGGCATAGGCAGAGTTTTTATTTTTATTATCTTTTAGTTTTATTTTTTAGTTTATTGGTATATTTTAGATATATGTAATGATCATAGTCATCATAGTGGATTTGTACCTATACATGATATATTTTGATTCCTCTTTTTTCCTCAATCCCCTCTTCCTTCAACTTCACTTCCCCTCCCTATTTACAAGTTAGTTTCCATTTTATCCTGTCTTTAACCATTTTTCCCTCTTCCCTTCCTTTATTCCTTTCCCCTCTCCCCACTCAAATTCCTCTTTCATTCTAAATAATTTCTTCCTATTTCACAATATCTATTGTACATTTTGGTTCTTATTTGCTCTTTTAGTTTCTCACACCAAGGAGACAGCATAATGTTTGCACATTTGTCTGATTTGTGTCACTTATGAGTATGGTCTCAGATTGTAGGTGAAATGCCTCAAGTTTATATTTCTTTATGGCAGAGTAGTACTCCATTGTATAAAAAACTACCACATTTTCTTTATCAATTCCTTGGTTGATGGGTATTTGGGTTGTTTCCAAGATTTAGCTATTATAAACTATGCTGCTATAAACATGGGACATATATCTCTATGGTAGGTGTATTTAATTCTTCTGGGAAGATAGCTAGCAGGGGAATTTTTGAGTCAAATAGGACCTCTAATCCTAGGTTTTTGACGAATCTTCATACTGATTTCCATAGTGGTTGTACCAGTTTAGACTCCCACCAAGAGTGGAGAAGGGTTCCTTTTTCTCCATAGTCCCTCTAGCATTTGTTATTGGTTTATTTCTTGTTAATAGCCATTCTTTCTAAGTGAGATGTAATCTCAGGGTTTTTAATTTCTATATATCTATTAACCAATGATATTGAATATTTTTTCACTTATTTGTTTGCTGCTTGTACTTCTTCCTCTTAGAAGTGTGTGTTCATCTCATTTGCCTACTTTTGAATTGAGTCTTTAAATTTGGAGAGGTCTGATTTTTTTCAGTTCTTTAAATGTCCTAGATATAAGTCCTTTCTTTGAGGGACAACTAACTAAAATTTGTTCCCACTCTGTGGGTTGGCTGTCTTTTAACTCTGTTGGTGATTTCTTTTGCTGTGCAAAAGCCTTTTAATGGAATGAGATCCCAGCTATTGATTCTTTGTACTATTTCCTGTGCAATCAGGATTTTGTACTTGAAGACATAGATTTAGGCAAAATCTATGTCTTCAAGAGTTCTGCATATTCTCTTTTCCAGTAAATTTAGTGTTTCTGTTTTAATATTTAGATCTCTGATTCATTTTGATTTTAGTTTAGTGCATGGTGACAGACATGGGTCTAGTTTTAGTCTTTGGCATGTGGAAAGCCAGTTTTTATTAGTTAATTACTTAATTTATTTATTTCAGCTTCAAGCAGTAGAAACCTACTTTGATAAACTTAAACAAAAAGGGAATTAATTTTTAAAAAATGAGGGCCGGAGCATGGAGCTGAACAGCCCTGCGCGCAGCTCACCTGGAACTGGCCCTGCACGCAACCCACCCGGAGGCACCATGAATTCGCGTTGCAGCCGCACTGAGATCAGAGGTCAGGGAGCCCAGTAGTTCTCGGGACAAGCATCAACATGCGGTGAGTGATGGGAATGGGACCCTCCCGTGGGAAAGTGGCAGTAACAATTGGAATGCTAGAGGACGACAAGAGGATCTATAACTTAAGAATAAGCATGTGAATGAAGAAGCAGGAGTCAAAACAGAGGAATTGCAAAGGCTATTCACAGAAAGCATTAAGGAAAATTTCCCAAGCATAGAAAGAGGAAATGATATGCAGAGGTATGAAGCATACAGAACTCCAGCCACCTAAAACCAAAACAGAGCTACACTCAGACACATAATAATCAAGATCCCAGAAATTCAATATAAGAACAGAATATTAAAAGCCATCAGAGAAAAGAAACAGATCACCTATAATGGAAAACCAATCAAAATCATGGCAGATCTCTCAACACAGACCATCAAGTCAAGAAGAGCTTGGAGTGAAATAATTCAAGCCCTGAAGGAGAACAATCTCCAGCCCAGATTGATGTATCCTGCAAAACTCTCTGTAGAAATTAATGGAGAAACAAGATGCTTCCATGTCAAAGAGGAACTGGGAGAATTTGTGACCACCAATCCAACCCTACAAAAAATACTGAAGGACATTTTAGAAAGAGAAAAAGAATACAAGCATTTCAGGAACAGTGGCATAGAGGCCTCAGTGAATGGGGCAGACAGTGGAGTGAAAGAGAAAAATAGATTACCAATGGCAGAAAAATAGAATAGCAGAAATGAGGCAGAGAAGA
>PVJX010040871.1:0-14952 GCA_004027295.1 Dolichotis patagonum | reverse complement strand
GCCTCATTAAGAGTAAGCAAGCATTTACAGCTCTTAAAACTTATAATAACCTAAATTTGCCTATCTTTTTTGGGATAACACAGACAATATTTCAAGGACTAACTAAACTTTCTAAATGTCCTAGCTGCAATTACTCTTTAACTAATTTGTGTAACTGAGTTAGCTTCTCCTTGTTAATAGGCATTGATCTACCCAAACTGGCTTCTCAGATTTCCACTGTAATGGCAGAGCTGTTGTGGGGCAGAAGTATCAATGGTCCTCATCAAAAAATCCACTGATCTATGATTACATGCCTGTCATTTTGGGTATAATCTTAACAGGCCTTTTTAATCCCTTTAGGTTTTTTCCTAGTCCCTTGTCTTTTTGATATCCCGCTTTAGCCATCATTTTTTTAATCTTAGAATCTATTTATTTAGTTTCCACATTGGAGCTTGTTTGTGTACTCTTAAAATAAAAATCAAAAGTTAGCAATAATTTCCTTTTTTATAATAAATTTCCTCCTCACAAGTTCATTGAAATAGGTGTCATGTATAGTAAAATAAACACTTTTTTTTATCTGCCTGTCATAAAGCAGGGGTGGGACACGTAACACATGTTGAGGGTTTCTAAGCCTGGTAAGTGATATAGGAGTTTTTTGTTTTGACCATGTAGTGGGCCATTGTTCTGATGCAATTACAAACACATTCACACCAGTGTCTATTAGACCTTCAAAGCAATTTTCAAAAACCTTTATAAAACACATAGGCCTGTTTCTAGTATAAAGTAAACCTCTCTTTTTGTAGTCTTGCTCTGAGTGTTTGCTACCTCTTCAGTTGTTTATATTTCCAGAAGGAAGCCTTATCTATAGGTAACAAAACCAACTGTACCATATAATCTTCTTGTTCAAAAACCCAGATTTAGAAGAACTTGTACCTCATCTTGACAGTTGCCATCAATCGCACTATGCACAACAGTTATGCCTTTTAGATTCAGCTCAGTCTTTCCCAGTACAAGACCAACTGTTCCTTCAGGTGGGTGGGGGAGAAAGAGAGAGAGAGAGAGAGAGAGAGAGAGAGAGAGAGAGAGAGACACCAAATTCCCATGGGAATTGGGGTAGGCTGCTCACCTCCAATGGGAATGACTCTACCAGCTGCGGGAAGATCTAATCCTGCACTTTGAATTGTTTTTGTGGTGAGTGAATTGAAATCTTTCTGGGAAACCACCTTTGATGGTGTTGTTAAATTTGTTAGAGAGTTTGTATTAGGAAAAGTAGGTTGATATTTTGACTGACAGGCTGTTTGTTGTCTATTATTTGGATGGCCTGTTGAAAGGCATCATCTCAAAAGGCAAAGGTGTACCATCCTTATGGAATTTAGAATGATAATATTTGGCCCAAAGCCTTCCTTTTTGGCATTTTCAACTGAGGCCTGGTGCAGGATGGCAGTCCTTCATGCCAGAGGCATTGCTTCTTTGACTCAATGCAGCAGCAGCATCTGCCCTACTAGATCTGGAAAGAGCTCTGCAATTTTTTCTAAAATGCCCCATTTTTCCACAGTTAAAATATGTCATATTACTTCCTTTTGTACTTGCAAGACCAGCCATAATCTGAGCCATCATTGTTGTCTTCAATCTCACAGTTCCAGTGTCTTGACAAGTTCAAATGTGTCGCTAAATCATTACTTTATTTTATAGGATTTAAATCCTGTTCACAATGCTGATTAGAGTGTTTATATGCCAATTGTAAAGTAAAATATTCACAACTTCTGTGTTTGAAACCTATCTACAAACACCTTCTTGTAATTTAGCCACAAATTGAGTGAATGTTTCCTGGGGTCCCTGAAGGATATGTAAAAAAGACATCACAGGAGTCCCATCCTCTAGCATAGTTGTCCATGCTCTTTTTATTGAATCTGTCAATGGCAAATATAGCTCACCAGCACACTGAATCTCTTCATCAAGCAGAGCATATATTCCTGTCCCAGAAAACATTTCCTCATTTATTGCTGGACACTGATTGGGACCTGCTCTGTTAATATGAGCCTGCTCCGAAACAAGAGTTTTTAGCTTTACATCAAAATGAAGGAATTGAGCAGGTGACAGGCACGTTTGTGATACAGGTTTGATATCATAAAGTGTCAATCAATATGTATCCAAAATATTTTGCAATAGTCCCACAGTAAATGGACTCTAGACTCCATTATTAACCAAACTTTGTTTAAGGAATTTTAGCAGTTGTATTTCAAAAGGCATATGAACAAAATACTCATGGACATTAGCATCTCTTTCAATTCCAACTAACCCCATTAATTTCTGGATAGAGCCCTGTGACATATTCTTTCTAACAGTTCCTGTGACTGTCCAACCTTGGCAATGGGGGCCTTGGGTTGGAGCTGTTTTGTTTCCTCAGTCAGAAACTATTAACAGTGAGCTCTGTAGTGGATGCAAAACTGAATGAACTAGACTCCAAATTAAGAATGTCTTAGGGAAATTATTTTTCCTGCACTATGTGCCTTTTTAAGACTCTTTCCAACTCATTTGCAATTATCAATATCTATAGTGCCAGTCTGAGGAAACCATCAATTATATTCGGTTACCTCTTTTAACATTTTTGCTAGGTCTTTCTTTGGCACATAACCCCCTGAGCATTTAAGCAGGCCTTGGCATGGCCATAAATCTTTTTCCTCATCAACTGAAAGTTTTTGCCCTGTTTTTGTTTTTGTTTCTATTAATCAAACTCAGGAACTTGTGATTGCCAGGCAGGCACTTGTGCCACTGAGCTGTATACCCAACCCTATTTTACTCTCAGATAAAATGGCTTGCTCACAGCAGGAAGACTCAACCTTGTTCTTCCCTCTCTTCTCCCTGCACTCCTACTGAGGGTATTTATCCTTTAAAGACCTCTTCTATGTCCATATTTCCATAGCCATGCTTTCTACTCTAGGCAGACTTACTCATTCAGGCTAAAATTCCTAGTCCAAGGATTTCAGGTCCCTATTCCCGAGAATAGTTATAGGGGACCTGGCCTAGATCCCCAATCTCCAAGTGTATGGCAAATGCTTAAAATAAATGAGACAAATGGTATGATATTAAGGCTCTAGGAGGATCAAAACCCTCTACAGAGTTCTGGGACCCTGGTGGCTAAGACAGGGAATGTCTCTGGATAACCTACATTTATTTATTTTTTCAAACAATGCAGCAAACTGAACAGACCTTGGGAGTAGTTCAAGAACTTTGCATGTAACAAATTATGTTTACAAGGAGAAGTATCTAGGTGAAGATCACCATGTTGCATTTCACTACAGGAATGAAATGCCTGTGACTCCAGTCTTCTTTTAGTTGATTGGAGTTGGAGCCAGGTGTCCTCAACTGTTATCTTTTCTTGCCCAGCCATGCAGCAGCCTTGCACCTGTGTTCAATTTTGACTTTCAATGGCTCCCAACAGCCCAAGATTTCTCAATTAACACCACAAAAGTAAGGATACTGTAGTGTTCCTCCCAGAACTCTTTAAGGCTTAAATTTATTTGAGACTGATCAAAAGCTCTTTAGGAAGAGCTCTTGGTTGTATAGTTACTTAAAGCCAAAGACTATGACTCAAATCACACCCAAAACACATATACTTTGGCTAGATTGATGCTTATATACGTTCTCATGGCATCACCAAGACACAAGCAGCAGGCATTTAAGTCATAACAGAAGAGTTTGCATGTAGGTTAAATTTAAATTTCTGATCATATCCCAAGTTGTTTTTTGTGAGATGGGTTATAACATGAGAGCCCACAATAACCAGCTTCTGCCTGTGCAGGACTCATATCCAGCCCTTTTATGCTGAGACATCTGAGAAACTAAATTTGCCTCTGTTTCTCTTAAATCTTCCTCAGCTCATATAGAAGAGTGATATTCCTTAAAAATGTCTGTCCTTGCCAACTTTAATAGATGTTCCTGCAGAATAGCGGTTCAGATGTTTGACTCATTAACTGAAAGCCAAACTAGTCAGGAGTGAAGATAAAGTTTTCAAAGATAAAACGTTACGGTCTTGGGTGAGATTCTCGGTATTCCAGTGACGAATTTGTCCCTCTCTGAGTTGCGCTATCATAACGGTAATGAAAAACTGATTTTTCAGTTTCTTCTAAACTGGTCTAAACCTTCTAAACATGGTCAGGCAGGCATGATCTTAGAATTTCATGATGTGTAATTACATTACTGTGACTGAAATTAGGCTCAACCTTGAATATCAGGAAAGAGTGCTTTTCAGACAAGATTTAGGGGAGGACTCATAATAGAAAATTACTAAAAGGGAAAAAAAGCACATGATGGAAATTTGGACCTAATAAAATACTTGCTAAATAAAAAACAGAGTGCTCAGATGACAATTTAAAAAGCTTGAAAATTCACTAGGGATGGTCAGATGCCAATGTTGGTGGATAGTTAGTACACTAATTTAACAAGACTCTAATTTAGAAATGAGGAACTCAAAGAAAAATATCAAAACCCTGGCTGCAGGCAGGAAGACTTAAACTCTTACTTGAGAAGTGATTCAAGAGAAGTTGACTGGAGTATAGTAAAAGAGAAAACCATTTCCATAAGTATGTATGACTCCAGGTCAAATATATATACACACTTATGTATACTTGCATGTATATGTATATTTATAAAAAAGGAAATGCAATTATAAATATATTATTGTTTTATATTATAAATATAAATTAAATTAACTGAATTAACTTTAAAAGAAAATTAACAATCAGCATAGCAACAGATAAATCCTTTTCCAATAAGACAGAGTGATTAGGTTTGTCAAAAATACACTATAGAAAACAGTGTAGAAAGTTCTAAAAAAGTTAAACTAAGGCTTATGATGCAGTGATTTCACTTCTGTAAAGATATGTACATGTTCATGGAGGGACATTGAATATTATAACATTATTCATGACAATGATTAGATTGAAGCAACCCAGGTATGTCTTAGATTTACTGATGAACTACATGTACCATGGACATACAAAAATATTATCAAGGCTTATAAACACAGGCAATAGGGATACATGCTACATTTAAAGAACTTTTTTTGAACATGGAAAGAGAACATTTATTTTGGGATTGTTAGATATGACATTCACAACAGTCAGCAATGAGACTGGCTTCAGAAGTATGCTGGCCCCTGATGCTGTCTTCTCTGTGCTGGTCTGTGGATGTTCCTGAGACTGGGGAGTCTCCTACTAGAGGTGGTCTCTAGCTTCTTTCTAAGTGTGGCAAGGACATTAAATTGTGTAAAATTAGTGCTTCAAAATTGTATAATATGTGAATGCTTCAAAATTGTATAATATGTGAATGCAATTCAATCCATTGAAACAGAAATGAGAAGTATGGTAGACAAGCTTCCAAAATAAAAGGAAGAAATATTTCTTTGAGAAATTTTCAATACTGAAAGATGAAAGTATTCCAGAGAATTCTTGCAAAAAATGTAAGTGTTACATTACTGAACTAAATACCTTATAAAATGATATAATTAGATGTTTTAGATATCTTTTAATTACTTTTTAAAAGTCAGTAATCTATTAATTCCCAGTACTATGTGATTACTTTCCTCAGTACATTTTAGCAGTGCTTTTGGCTGTATTGTCTGCTGTTGCTCTTTTGTTATGGAGACAAATTGTTTCTTCACAGGAAATGGAAGACTTTGTGCAGAGCTCTGGAGAACATGGCATTGTGATATTTACTCTGGGGTCGATGGTCATGAACATGACAGAAGACAGAGCCAATGTGATTGCTTCAGCCCTTGCTCAGATCCCACAGAAGGTTAGCTAAAGTGCTTCAGTGGTAGCCAAGTCCTGAATAAGGCTGTAAAGAGACTTATTGCAGAAGTTTCCTTGGTGAAATATACAGCTTCTGGCGTTCTCTCATTCAGGCCAAAAATCACTTTTAGAAGATATCAACCATACATTCAAAGAGTACACATGACACTTTCCACATCAATGGGATCAGAAAGACATGTCTAAGGAGTGCACTGTGAACTTTCTATAAATGTTGCATTGCAGGCATAGACAGAGCAGTGACTCAATTCTGTACTGTTGGTTTTATGCTTTCTGTGCAGGATAACTGAGGCTGCTGTGCTAACTACAGAAAATACTAGAATCTGGCTAAATGTTGATTAGTCAAAACTATAGCACAATAAACATAAGCGAATATTGCATAGTCAGATTTGCATTACTCAGCACCTTCTATATGGTTCTGCTTCCTTTACCCCTGTACAGGTTGGAAAGGATCTATCCATAATGCCATTATTAGTGCTATTCAGAAAAGTAAGAAACTAAGAGCGAGAATGAAGCATAGTGTCATTTTGACTGTCTTGGAGCTGTCTAGAGAACTTGTGAAACAACTCTAGTTCTATCAGGGTAGGTAGGGGAGACATGACCTTGACTCATGCTCTGTTTTCGCTTCCTCCTTGGCACTGTTCCAAACCCCTGCTCCAAGCCACAGTACATGACGCGGCTCTGCTCTGCTATGCCCTTACCCAGTAATGCTTCTGCCTTGTGGCCAGTCATAGACTTACTTCTGGAATCCTGTGCCAGATAAGCTTCTCTTCTTTTCAGCTCTGGCTGTTGTATACTTTGTCTGAATCATAGGGAAGTTGACTGATAAAGAAAGTTAATATCTAGTAAATGGGGGTCATTGCTATTACTATTTCTGTTCATGTGCTTAGGAAGATTTTGAAACTGATTTGTTAGAGAATATTGGAAATTTTGGAGATACAGAGAAGAAAAGCCTAGGGTACTGTGAGTACAAACTAATGAGGGATTCTAGTCAGAAGCCCACAGTCCTAGTAAGAAGGCAAGTCAGTCAATGAGCACCTGACAGAGCAATGCATGAGGCTCCCACTTTTGAATGAATTTGAATGGGGAATGGAGACTCTGAAAAATCAGAGGACCTAAGAACAGGGGAAATGAGATAATACATAGTCAGTACATTAAATTTGCTCATGAGACAGGCTACAAGAGTAACAATCAGCAAGGCTATGACAGCAAATTACTTTAGATCACATATCTCAGCATCACGTATCCTGCCTGCCAGACATCAAGGTAGCGCCCTTAACATTTGGTCTATTGAGTTTCAAGCTTGCTTTGGCCTGATTCTTTCCCAACCTGATACTTCTCCCTCTGAAATGGAAATACTACACTTAGAACACTGACTCATTAGATTATTTCACTTGATTTTTATTTTATGATGGTTCTCTTTTTTTGAATGTCAGAGGCAGCTTTTACTTGCACTTCTGAGCAACACTGAATCTGTCGAGCCTTTGGAAGACACTATCAGACTTCCAGAAAAACACAATACAGTTGTACCATTTCAGATATAATTACCAACTGATTATTGTATGTTTTTGGAGATTTAGTGTGATTTAAGGAGATTTGCTTTGAGTGCTGAGTTGAAAAGAGGTACAAGGTCAAAATTAAGTTTAATTGTCAATTGCTTGTTGCATCAGTGGCCATGAAAAACAGTGAAGCATACAGCTCAGTGTTTGTAGAAATATCAGGAAGGTGTGACCTGGGGTACTTTATCTGTTTCAAGGCCCACTCCTCTCTGGCCCTGCTTCCCTGTCTTGCTTTGGGGCCAACAATAACTAAGCAATGTCATTCCAGCATACCCTTCACCCTTGATGTTTCTCTCTTTGACCCTGCCCTCCATGAGCTGAATCTACTGATACTGGGAGACAAATAATCTTCTCATTTCAGCTGTCAGTTTCAGGCACTTTGACTTTCTCCTAGTAATGGGAAAGCTATCAAATACAACAACACTGTGCACTAGCACCAACCTAATCAATTAGATTAGAGAAAAAGAATTCTCATCCTACCATGGGAGATTTCCCTCTGTCATATCAGAAACAGGACTGATGTCAGCAAAAGGACCTACTCTCTGAATTAAAAATGTTTTCTCCATGCTCAGACATTAATAAAATAGCATGAAATAAATGATGCCAAATAAATTTCATCACAAAGCACATTTAAAAATTAGCATTATATTTAGCACTTCAGAATTAGTACCAAATATAGATTCTTTAGTATATAGTCAGGTAATTTAATAGATTACTACATGAGAATTGTAGTCACTATATCTGAAATATGAATGTATGGTATTTCAATGAACTCACTTCTCTAGGTTTCAGCATATGAAGCATTGAGACCCCGTGCCAAATTTAATTTAAGTGTGAAATAGACATAGGAAAAGTATTTTACTTAAATCTCAATTTTAGTATTTTTCATTATCATCTCATTTTCATTTCCTTACCATCATTTGATAGGCATTAAATTGTTTGATTTCTTAAACTCTTTAGACTTTAATCATGCCATAATCTAAAATTTGATTAAAGTAACTCGAGATTTTTTTACTCTAAAAGGTTGTATGGAGATTTGATGGCAAGCAACCAGCCGCTCTAGGACCAAACACTCAGCTGTACAAATGGATCCCTCAGAATGACCTTCTTGGTAAGACTGCAGAGAATAAATCCTGGCACACGAGTGACAATTGAGAAGGTCACAGTCCTAGAGGAAATAAATGTATCGAATTTTTACTATGAACAGTGAAAAATGTTCTCAATATTTCTACATTTATGTTCCATTCCTTGGGCAAAATTGGATTAAGAAAAATTACTGATATTTTATTACACAGTAATAGTCTTTTTGGTCAAAAAATTTTTTCACTCAATTCCCACCTTCCTTTATTTTGTATCTCTCATGCTTTACAGCTATCCATTTGCCTACTGCAGGGTTATTGCAAACTTGGCTAAAGACTAAAGCTCTCTCTTTTATTACATCTGACTCTTTATTTTTGTTAGAAAGTATTCCAGGTCACAAGGTGATAAAGCACTTTGCGATGAAAACTAAACTTTTCTTCCTGGGGCTGCAGAGCCACAAAGACTCCCTCCCTCCCAGCACACCTATCCATGAAGCTCAGAAACCGGGCTATGTCTGGGGATCACATATTCTCCCATGGCACTTGCTAGGGTTTCACATTCTGTTTCTTTCTGTTGAGATGTGTTTCTTAATGCCCACCTGGAAACCTTGTTTTAGTTTATCAATTCTCAATTCCCACACCACCTTATCCTGAAAGAGCTCACTGACCTAATAGTGGACTGAGCACTTTCAACAGTTTCATGGTTATCAGAATTTGTTTCTTAAAAAATGCTTTAACTTTCAATGCTTTTTATTGTTATTTCTTATTTTATTTTTATGCCTGATAATTTGCTCTAAATTCTTCCTTTCTAGGTCACCCAAAAACTAAAGCATTTATAACTCATGGTGGAACCAATGGCATCTATGAGGCAATCTACCATGGCGTCCCGATGGTGGGCATTCCTCTGTTTTGGGATCAAGCTGATAATATTGCCCACATGAAGGCCAAAGGAGCAGCTGTTAGACTGGATTTCATCACAATGTCAAGCACAGAGTTGGTCAAAGCAATGAAAACAGTCATTAATGATCCTGCGTGAGTATTTTATTTTGTCAATTCCTTTTAGAGATCAGGTATCTTGATAGCAGGTATAGATATCACCCTATTCTGAAACTAATTTTGAAAATTGAAATGATTTGAATACTATGAAATATCCTTGTACACTTGAAAAGTGATTTTCAGAGCAAACTGACCACATAGTTTTAATGCTTTATCAGTGTTTAACAAAAAAATTCAAAATATATAAAAATTTACTGTGCATTAAAATGTAACAAATACATGTTTATTACTATGACAGAATGCATAACTGAAAAGAACAATAAATTTAATATAATGTAGTGTATTAACATATACAATAAACCATTTCAAATCAGTACCTAAACTTTCCGAAACTATCTTTTTCATAAATTCTGCACACTTTGAAAAGATTAAATCTGTCTTACTTTAAGCTTCAGATGTTGGGTATTTTGTTATAATGAAAAGAAAACACAAGAGTACAAGAATATTCTGCACATCCAGTTCCATAAAATTAGATAGCACAATGTTCAACATGCTGGAAAGTGGTGTTCCACTTACTATGAGGCTTGTTACTTTTGTCCGTGTTTTAACACTTCTCATACTTTATTTATGTTTATTACTAAATAACATAAATTAGGAGGACACACCACATTTTATTTACCCATCTCTTACTTTGTGAACTGTTTGTGTTTTCATTATGATGAACATGTCTTTGAGTGTTTTTGTGTCAATATATGTTTTACTTCTTTTGTACGTTAGCAAAGGTTAAAATTACTGCCTCAAAGAAGAACTTTGTGCTGTTGAGTAACAGTTAATATGCTTTCAAAACAAAAGTCTGTATTTTACACCCTTAACCAGCAGGGCAGGAAGGTGCCAATTTTCCACACCATTACAAAAACTTATTGTCATCTACATTTTTGATTCCACAGGGGTGACATTGTGCTACCTTATTGTGATCTCACTTTTCATTTCACTTATTTATATAAATAATGAATAGTTGCTCACATGCCTAGTGGTTATTCACACTTACACCTGGTAGATAACTTTTTCAATCCCTAAAATTTTATTAACTAGGTTATTTGTCTCCTTACTATTTCATTGTAAGAATCCTATATTAAATATGGATTTAAGCCCATTTGCATATGTTCAATTTGCAGATTCTTTCTTTTGTTCAAAATACATGGATTCATCCTTTCATGATGATACATTTTAAAGCATAAAAGTTTGTAAGGCTAACAAAATATATTTTCTGTAATAAACTTTGCAATAGTGCAACAAAAATGTTGTAAAATATGTAGTATTTTTAATATTAAATGAGCATTATATAAAATTATCAGTGATACTATTATACCGAAAGGATATCATTACAGAAATACTTTAACAATACAATATTAAAAAGCATATAACAAAATTGAATGGTAAAAATACTTTACAAAAAGTCAACAGATAATAAAGAGAGAAGATAATTCAGGTTGGAAAAATAGAGGAAATGTAGAAAATCAAAGATTTAAATATATTTTAATACTTACCTTAATCATAAACAGACTAATTCATTACAATACAAAGACAGCCTGGATTTCAAAGGACACCATATATTTTGTTTGTAAAATGTATCTTCTGTAATTATATCTGAGGTTTATGAGTAAAGCAGTAAGCACAGTTATGGAAAGTCAAACGAAAGTAACCTGCTGTACATTTATCAACATCAAACTAAGTCAAATATAATTAAATATTACAGTGAGTATTTCATAATGAGAATTATTTAACTATTCAATATATAATTTCTTAACTTTTGTACTTGCTTATTAAGCTTCAATATGAACAACTCCAAAATTGAAAAAGGACATATCTAAATATACAGCTCTATTGACAGTAGGGAGTTTTCAAGCATCTTTATCAAAAACACTGAAAATATGAAAAAAATGAATGAAAACATATCAGATTTGAAAAGCTTAATGAAAAATGGAAACAAAGTAAAAAATATAGTATTTGTGACATAAAATCTATGAGTAAATTTTTAAAATTCTAAAGTATAGTGTCAAGGATGTAGCTCAGTGGCAAAGTTGCATTCTGGCAAGCATGAGGTCATGAGTTTGATTCCTGATACCAAAAAAACAATCCAAAAGATAGAGTATATTGACCATGCATAGTTGATTAAGATTTTTAAAGTTTCAAAATTAGATAACTAAAAATTTCTTAAGAGTTTATATTTCAATAACACATTAGTAAACACTTAAATTTCAACAAGAAATCATAATTGGACATGCATTTTTATCACAGCAACTTTACAACTAACCATAGAAAATGAAAAGATATGTGATTTGATAAACCAATATACATATGACAGTGTGTAAAATGGCATTAAATATAAAAGTGAACAATTGTATACAATCAGAAATTTCCAACACCATAAAATGAATGGTGGATAATCTGTGGGAGCTACATACAGTGGAATTAACTAACTGTCATAAATAGACACAAAAGAGTACATGCTATGCTATTCACATATGTAAATTAGCAAAAAAGCATGGCATTAATAGTTAGAACAGTACTTACTTTGAGGAAGAAACTAATGTGAATCCAGTCAACAGATTTGTACTGGCTCTAGGCAAATATGACATCCTAAATCAGATTTGATTATAGGAATATTGACACTTTTAATTCACAAGATTTATGAATCAATTATATAATAAAAAGCTATTCATAATGATAGATGCATTTTTATTAAGTAGCTCACATTTAAGGTTCTGTTATGCAAATCATAATGAATTTTAAAATTATACTGAGTGCTAAGTAAACAGAACACTAGAGGAAAGGCATGAGAGGAACCCTTTCCTGTATGTGACACCGCGTGGCCCTGGTCTAAAAAAGGATCAGCGTGTTATTCTACACATGATGAGACGGCAAAAATTCTGAGCAGTGTGCTGACTTAATCTGATGTGATTTTGGGAAAAAAAAGAAAACCCTGACTACTAGGTGGAAATAAACTAGAAGAGGGGAAAACAATGGAAACAGACTACTTAACTGCCATTTCACCCACTGTGACACAAATCCTCTTCAAAAACTCCAAGATGACAGTTTCTCACTAACCACATGCACATAAAAATGCCTACAAGAAAACTTTAACATAAAAGTTAAATGTTCTAAGATGACCTACCTCATAGTATACCACTTTTACTGCCTTTTTTATTTTTTATTTGTTGGCATGTATTTTGACACATCTTTACAGAAGTTTCTAAAATCTTGTGATAGACTTGGGCAAATTAACCAGCCTTCAATGTTGGTCTTTGTGCTTCCCCTGTAGCTATAAAGAGAATGCCATGAGGCTGTCAAGAATTCACCATGACCAGCCAGTGAAGCCCCTGGACCGAGCAGTCTTCTGGATCGAGTTCGTCATGCGTCACAAAGGGGCCAAGCACCTGCGGGTTGCAGCCCACGACCTCTCCTGGTTCCAGTACCACTCTTTGGATGTGATTGGCTTCCTGCTGGCCTGTGTGGCCTCTGTGATATTTATCATCACAAAATGTTGTCTATTTTGTTGCCACAAGTTTGCCAGAGTGGAAAGGAAGAAGAAAAGGGAATAGTTGCATTTCTGCTTAAAGTTTGGAGTCCTGATAAATGAGAATTATATACTTGAAATTTCCCCCAGTTTATTCCAGCAAGAATGGATGGTGATGCCAAATTCCTTCCTCCTGCAGCTACACAAATTTTCTCTGCTTCCATAACAAACTCTAGGTTTCATTTAAAAAAAACTTAAAATCTTATAAAGAGGTAAAAAGTTTCAGACTATGAATTTACTTATCTTAGCTGTGGTGCACAAGTTACTCATGGACATAAGAACATTAATTGGAAATACCCAGCACATTTTAGTTTCATTATTTCCTGGACAAAATATTCAATAATTAGAATTTTGTAAAAAAAAAAAAAAAAATACCATTGCATTTGGTTTTGGAACACCAAACCAGTCAAGTGCTTCTTGACTGCTTGTGTTAGATTCACCTCAACATCCTTTCTTTCCCAAAAGATTCGGTCAAACATTTACATGCTTCTTGCTATCATCATTTCTCAGGGGAATATATATAGAATGAGAAAGATAATATTAACTAACTACTTTTTACTGTAACATTGAATTTACTGGGAAAGCTTTTTTTTTGTCATGTTCGTATTTCAAGTTTTTAGTAGACCTCTAATAAGTAACCTGCTTAGTCTTATGATTTGTACCATTTGAGAGAGTACGTAGGGTCTCAATTGTGGTTTCAACAGTGTACCGGCGCTAATAAGGAAATACTTCTTGAAACTTCAGTACTTCCCAATGTACATGAATATAGATAAGTCTCATTTTTCAGACCCAAACAGCCTCCCTAAATTATCTTATGGACACGTAAAGTTTGATAGTTTTGAAGTAGACTTTTTAAACAATTCATATTCTATACCATCTATGTCTAATTTTCTTCTTTCTTTAGTATTGTATTGTCACATTCTTCCCTCAATAACAAATGGAAAAATTAAATCATTCCATCTAACTGAAATTGATGTAGTCATCATTATCCTTTAAACCTAAGAACTCCTAACTATCGTAATAAACATCAATTAAAATAAAATAAATGCCATAGGAAATACAAAAATTGAACTACAAAGGTAATAAAGCCCCTTGTTGAAGCTCCATATCATGAATAAACATTATGCTAAAATCAATCAGACTTGAGAAATATCTACCTGACTTTATTGGTATCAGGGCAATCCTGTGGATCTCATGAAAAATATTCTCACATCACTTGCAGTAGTTAGAATTATAGCAGATTTTGTGATATAATTTCTCATACAATTCTTTTAATGATTGGCACATTGAAAAGAAAATATAGTCAGTGCAATGCTTATAGTTAACATTATAAAATCTTGTACATAACATAGAATTACTTATCAGACATATCAAGCAATACAGGCAAGCACAAAGGTTTTGTATTTATTGTGTAGTGGGAAATAACATAAATCACTAACCAAAAATGTAGAGTGCAATATGCATGCAGATAGACAAAAGAGATAAAGAAAGAATTAATGGAAGTGCAAAACACACAGTAACACTAAATGATGACAAAAGTCACTGATGCTTTAAAAAACAGAAAGAAACTCAATAGGTGATTTCTTGAGAATGTTTATAACCTATAAGTATTTAAGGAAACTTTAGCTGTGGGAGTACAATGTAGCATAATTCTGTCAAATAGAATTGAAACAATGATTTCACTCTACAGTAGAACTTTAAGGACTCTGAGATATAGAAATACTTCTACACACATATATTGATGCAGAGGATTTTCTTTTAGAATGTCAATGTGTACCAGCCCATGAATATACCTCCAGTTAGTGTGATCAGGTGAGTCAGCTAAGGTGCATTATAGAATGTGCCTGTAATTCTAGCCACTTGTGGGTCTAAGGGACCAGATGTCTTGAGCCTAGGAGTTGAAGGCCAGCTTGGGTGCACGGTGAGACATGTCTGAATGAATGATGAATGAA
>PVJX010040870.1:0-14952 GCA_004027295.1 Dolichotis patagonum | reverse complement strand
CCTTACATTGCTTTCTTGTGATCCACTTTGTTCTGTTTTGTTGTGTTTAATTTTACCCTTTTGATATAATTGAATGTATATTTGAGTGGGTAAGATGGATGACCATATTGCTAGGTTTTTTTTTGTCAGATCGTGGAACAGAACTGATAACAGACTCACTGTTTGAATGTCTTACATGTTTTAACTTTATAATCTGAACAACTATTTCCAAGAAGTCAGTATGTAATTTGTCAAGTAATAATCTCTTAGGTTTTTTTGTTGTTGTTCTTTTCCTTTTTTCCTTGGAATTCTGTATTGTTGCTACCCTTTATTCTGTTTTTTTTTTTTCTTTCTTTCTTTTCTTTAAATAAAATTTAAAAAAAAGAAGCTATATATTTACACAGACTCCAAATACACCTTTCTGGTGCTACATGCCCAAATAGCAATCTAGAAAGGAGCTTGCTGACTAGTAGGCAATCATCTATAAAACACAAGCAGAAAACTCTACAACTCTTTGAGGTAGTCTGTCTTCCCAAGCAGGTTGAAGTCATGCATTGCAAAAGATCTCAGAGAGTTATGCCTAAAGTCTCCCTTAAAAATCCAAAGGCTGATAAAGAGGCAAAATGGGCAGCCCTACAGTCCCTCAAGACCTTAGCCTTATTCCCAGTTCCTGAGGAACCATTCTGGGTCTTGGCCAAGGGATATAGTAACAAGCTAAAAAAGTCCTACATGAGAAATGGTCACTAGAATTTTCATAGGCCTATGAAGAATGCTATTCCTGAAAACCTCTGGAAAACCTGGGACTTCTCTACAGAAAGCAAGACTCCAGTATTACTCCAGGTGTAAAGAAGTAGTCACTAATGATCCTAATTCACCTCAGCTTAAATGAGTACCTCTATTGAGGATCCTGTTTTTAATTAGGTTCATTATGCGCATAATCTTGCTAAGGTTGTGGCTCCCTGGTTCTTGATAATGTATCTAACCTCTCTTATAGAAAGCCCTTGTCTGGGAAGTTTATATTTGTAATCCCATGGAAAAAGTTGTTGGAATTCCAGCAAGTTAATTCCCATCTACCACTTCTACTGCAACCCACAGCGAGAATAAAGACTAAGATATATATATATATATATACACACACACACACACACACACACACACATATACACACAGTTGTGGGGAGCCAAGGCACCCTAAGTCTAGCCAAGATGGCGTTCACTGGAATAAAGGCCTCGACCCAGAGTCAAACCGGGGATTTATAATTCTCCATGATGGAAGTGGCTCTTGGATGAGTGACAGTGAGAGTGGCAGGCAATACACGAGTGCCTTGAGCTAGGCAAGATGGGTGGTCTGAGATCACCTCTGCAATACGCAGAGGTCAGAAATGCAGGGAGAGTAATCTGCATAACACAACTGAAGTAGTATCTAATATTTTTAGGTCAGTGCTTCAGCTCAGCCTCCTTCTCGGGGCTCAGTCCCAGCCGACGGTGTGGAGCATGGCTCTCCATGCAGCCCAGCTCAACCATGTTTTTCTAAGAGTCACTGTGCCAGGAAACAGTGACTATCTTCTTGCTTTCTCCTCAGCCAGCTCAACTTACAATGCTTAAAGCTAATTGTATGAGCAAAGAAATAGCCTGGCCAGCTCTGCATATATCAACATGGAAATAAGACCAAGTTTGTCCAAAATGGAGATAATTGCTCTTTTTTCCTTTTTTTTTTTTTTTGTACCGGGGATCGAACTCATGACCTCATGCTTGCCAGGCAGGCGCTTAAGCCGCTGAGCTAAATCCCCGGCCCAATTGCTCTTTTTTCAAGGAGAGTCATCTGTATACATCCCCACACTTTCTCTGCCATAATTTGTCCTCCACAAGAAATGTGGACATCTGACCTGCTCCTCATATTTGGGTTTTACATTCCCAATATAATAATAAAATTACTTTCTTACCCCCATGGAACTGACAGCTCAACAGTTACTAACACTTCTCTGATTGTCTTCTGGATAGGTATTTTTTCTTCAACCCAGCCAGCAAGCCACAATGCCCCAAAGCAGTTGGGAGAGCATATAACCTATAGTAGGTAGGTTCTGAGCTCCTTTTGGCTGAAACAAGCTCCCTCTGCACTCCATAAAGAATTACAGGAATTTGTATCTCTCAGGGGGAAATAAGACAGGCGATTAGGGCGTTGCCAAGCTGACTGGAGAAGTAGGCATGACATGTTAATTACAAAATCGCAGGAGACATGCAGAGAGCAGGTCCCAGAGCTCTGCACATGGACTTCTCACAAGAATGCAAGCAGGTCTTCATAGGATGGCCTGGACCTGATGTCAGCCTGAGGAGTGGGTGATTCGAAAGGACAACCACACTGAGTTGTTACCACTGTGTCCTCTTGTACGGTGACCACCCTCCCATTGTAGGCTGTGCTTCTTTCCCTACTTTTACTTGGCCAAACTCACTCTGCAGAGCCTGGTTCCCCCTCCTTTTTTTTGGTACCAGGGACTGAACTCATGACCTTGTGCTTGCCAGGCAGGCGCTTATGCCAATGAGCTAAATCCCCAGCCTCTTTTCCTATCTTTAATAAAACTTGCTACCATTTGTACTTGTCTTGATCAATTCTTTGCTCAGGACAAAATTAACCTACAAACACCTTCAGAAGGAAACTCCAACACCCCCAAAACTGGTAACACCCCCAAATCCACAAGGTATTTAACAATAGAGAAGGACTATGACTCAGATGGTCTACGTCCTACACAGGAGCCACTATAATACCGAAAGTCCCTGACGTATGAAAGAATTCTGTTCAGTGAGAGTCATTTCTAAGTTTGACAAAGTGAGTCTTCTATGCCTTTGGCACAAATACACACTATAAAGGATTAAAAGACACATACACACACAAAGAACAAGCAATATCTCCCATCTTTTCACCTCAGTCCAGTCTCTCAATTATTTTCACTTTTGTTCCCATGGTTACCACTTTGTGCTTCCTGGCGTCCCCTCCACACCACCCTGCTTTTCCCCCTGCTTCCGGACACCCTGGACTCTGCGTGAGCACCGCACCTCTGCACACTCCACGCTGTGCAGGCAGCTCACCGCAGCACAGATGTCATGGCGTCCAGCAGACACAGGAGCTGCTTCTGTTTGTTCCCATCTATAGGAATGCGAGGTCCGTTCCTACCCATGAGAATTCACAGCCCAAATATTCATAAGTCAAGGACTTACTATAATACTGAAGAAAAGAAAGAAAAGAAAAACTGTAGAATTATTCTACTAAAGAGCTAGGCCATTTATAGAGCTGCTGTAACTAAAGCAGTGTGGTTTTTGCCCAGGAATAGAATACTGACCAATGGGACAGATCAGAGTTCCAACAGATCTCTGTTGCAAGTTCTCTGAAAGTTCACAACTTGAATGTTTGTAAAGCTAGGACTTACTGTATAATCCTTTGATTTCTAAGCCCTCCAATGCAGGGTCCACAGCAGACATTCAAATACTTGCTGAAAGGATGAACGGTGTTAGAGTTAGCAGGATCAAAAAAAACGCAGCAGGCAACAAATTTTGTCACAAAGGATGTAGAGCTTTGGAAGAACACACAGACTGATGGAACTCTTTGGCCCAGGGCTCTGAATGGAACTTGGGAGCAAAACTGCTTTCCCAGTCTGGCACAGAGTTCCAGACTCTACCACAGGAAGCTGCTTCCACCAGAGCAGACCTAGAAGCTGGGACACAGGACACCACCAATCAGGCCATGTCCTCCTCCCTCTACTAGCCACGCCAGTCAGCACTCTCACACACACACTGTGGTTTGTTGTTCTGTATCACACTCTGCGTCCAGAATACAAAGTACTCCAGGCCCAGGAGCTTGCCCCATCTCCCTCTGGATTCCCCACCCTGTGAACACACTGGTGAGGCCTCAATAGACCAAGGTAGCAGGTTTCAGGAGAAAAGTTAACAGGTTACTCAAGTTTCTGCAGAGAAAACAAAGACCATTTTAAAGCCTCACTTTTCTCTATAGGGATGTTATTTTTAACTAAGTCCAGCTATATATATATATACCATGTTCTGACAACTTTTGACAGACTGGACTGCCACACGCTTGAAAACACCAGCAAGGAGACCTAAGGAGACTGCAGTTAGTACAACCCATACCTCATGAGATTCTAGATGTTGACTTTTTACTTCTTAGCATGCATTTTAAAAAATACTGCATAAATGAACTTGATTTAAAGTCATTGCAAGCTGGGTATGATGACGCAAACCTTTAATTCCAGCACTCGAGAGGCTGAGGCAGGAGGAGGACCTCAAGTCCCAGCCGACACTGGGCAAGTCAGTGATTCCAGCAGATCCTGTTGCCAAGGCCCTAGGTTCAATCCCTAGTACAGTAATAATAGTTCTTAACCATACATAAAGCCAAACAATAGCAAGGTTGGTAAATTCTACATGAGGAACTGAACTATAGCAACTTTTTTAAAAAGTTGCAATTTTTCATTCTTGGAACATTTACATCCATTAAGCAGGTCTTTTAAAATCCAGAGCAGATACAGAGAAGGCAAATAAATCCTGAGGGCTGAGGAGAGCACCAAAAATTAATGGAGCCAAGAAGTAGAAAAGGGAGGTCCCTCAGGAAAAAGGGATGGAAAAAAAAAGCAAAAAATCTTTCTAGTGGGAGAAAAGAACTTGAAGCAGTGAGGTAAGAGAATGAGGATCTCATCTGAGCCAATTAAGATCCAGAACAGACCTCTGAAAAGGTGCAGATGGCCTGCCTGTCATCCCAGTACTTGGGGGAGACTGAGGCAAGAGACTGTGAGATCGTTCCGGGCTACACAGTTACTTCAAGGCCAGCCTCAACTACAAAGCAGACACTGTTTCAAACAGAGAGAGAGAAAGAGAGAGAGACAGAGAGAGAAACATGAAAATGTCTCTGGGTATGGTGGTACAAGCCCGAAACTGCAGCATTAAAAAACTGAGGGAGGAAGGTGGAAGGTTCAAGCCCAGCTCAGGCAACTTAGCAAGACCCTATCTCAAAATAAAATAAAACAGGATTAGAACTAAAGCTCAGTAGTAACCTAAGGGCCCAAAGCATGCTACTAGAAGGTGCTTGGCAAGGCACTGCTAACATTTAGGTTGCTATCCCAGTGCTGGGAACACAAAGCAGCCTCAAAGAAAAGAAAGCGGTGAGGCCAGGGTGGCATTCTCCGGATGGCAGCTGAGAGCTCAGGACCAGGCAGAGGAGAGGCGGCTCTGCAGGAGTTCCTCCTCAGCAAAGGCCAGAAGGTGGCGAAGGTGCAGGGAGCTCACTGCAGAGGGAAGGGCGCAAGGACCTGGAACAGGTGCCAAAGAGGAAGCAACCAGAACGGGCCAGGTAAGTGTCTCCACCCACCTCAGCCTGGCTGGAGCTGGAAGGTGCTGCAGCTCCTAAGCCTGCCCTGGGCAGCATGGCCGGCCCCACAGAGAGCCGAAGCTGCTCTGACTCTGTGCCTGTAGACTTGGGCCACGAGTCTGGGCAGGGACCTTGAACCTTTCAGAGGTGCCAGCACCACGGGTTCGCCACCACTGATCTGGAGCGTGGCTGGGAAGCCCTGCCTGGCGGCCCAGGTAACACGGTTCAGCCAGGGCATGGCATGCAGGAAGCAGAGCAGATCATCAAATTATGTGACATAATTTTAAAAATACACTACGCAAGCTCCTGTCCAAACCCACTGGATTAAGCACTTTTCACATCTGCAGCATGAAATGCATCAAGTTTGAATCCATTCCGGGCGGTGATTCACAGCGCTGGAGTAGGTAAACATCAGCTTTCCTACCCTGGGCACGCCAGAGCCAACCCAACTCCACTGCGATGAGCCGAGCAGGCAGCTGCCAGGCGGGCAGTCGCTCGCATCCCTTCCTGTCACCTGGGGGACCTGCGGCAGAAGGGACACAGCCAAAGGGTGAGTGTGGAGTAAGAGCTTCTGGGTGCTCAGGACCTCAGGTGTACACAGCCGTTCCTTAAGAAACACTGTCTACTCTGTAAATTGCTCCCAGAAGGGAATCCTGGAGAACTTCTCAGTTCCCCTCCTTCCCACTACCTTTCAGTTTCACGGCAGGTTTTGTTTAAAAGGGCTTCTGGGAATCGTTAATGATACTGACTTACGTTTTACTACAAAGCTTTGCATATTTGTTTAGCACATTAAAAAACTGTATTCCAATAAGCCAGATACAGTGGCACAGGACTAGAATCCCAGGTACTCAGGAGGCTGAGGCAGGAGGATTGTAAATTAAAAGCCAGTCCAGACAATTTAGGGAGAACTTGTCTCAAAAATTTTTTTTAAAAAAATGGTTTTGGGTGCAGCTCCATGGTAGAGCACTAGCCTAGTGTGAGTGAGACCCTGGGTGCCACTGGTGACACTGAAGAAAGAGGAAGACAGGAGGGAGAGCAGAGTGGGAGGAGGGAGGAAGCCTGGACGGAATAATGTAAATTCCCTTACCATAAAGAAAGCACCCAAAGGCTGAAAAAATTACAACAGACAGCGTTTAAGGTATTGCTGGGCTCAGAAAACAGTAGTAGAGGAAGTGCCGAAGGGCAGGTACTGTGACTAAGCCTGCAAAGCTCAGGAACCGAGTGTCACTGCCCAGCGCTGGGGGCCCATCTTCTAGAACGGACTGAGCTGGGAAAATCTCCCACCAAAGCACCAAAGCACACTGGCACACCCATTCATGTTCTCTTCCCACCCCCAACAAGCCTGAGTGCAAATCTACCCGGAAGTTAGGGAAATGTCTGGCATTATAATAAATTAAAGCAGTGCTGGGTTTACATTAGGAACAGCCAGACATGGTGATGCAGGGCTGTAATTCTAGCACTTGGGAGGCTGAGGCAGGAGGGCTGCTGTGAGTTTCAGGTCAGCCTGGGCTCCATAGTGAAACTCGGTCTCTAAACAAACAAATACAATCCCAAAATAAAACTGGAGCAAACAAGTCAGCATCCTCATAAAATGAATGCCAGTGAAGTAGAGAAGCTACCTGCAAGCAGTGGCAGAAGAGAGGACACCGGTGATAAGATCCTCCTACTCTGCGGATTTGGACCTTTAACTCTGGAAGGAGACTGAGGGCAGGGCCTTGAAACAGCAAAGAAGCACAGATAAGATGGCAGAAATAAATGCAAGTATCGCAGTAATTATAAATGCATGAACTTTTAAATTCTTCTTCCTGTCTGTTCCTTTGTATGAATGAATTTTTCATAATGAAAAGACAATGGGGAAAGGGTGGGTTGGGAAATAAAACCCAGCAGCCAATACCACTGAGTTATGTCCCAAGCCCTTTTTCATTTTAATTTGGAGACAGAATCTTTCTAAGTTGCTCAGGCTGGCCCCAAAAGCAATCTTTCTGGCTCAGCCTCCTAAGTAGCTGGAATTACAATATGCCATTGTGCTAGGCTAAAAAAAATTTTTAAAGGATAATCAAATGACCTTGGATCTTTAAACTTTAATTTGGGGGGAGCCACAATAGTCAAAACATCCCCTTTCCAAGCCTAAAGATGACCTGGTGTCTATTCCATTACCCTCTTTACTCTCAGCTTCTTACCATTTGCATAGCAATAACAGATACCTCATTCCCCAAAGAGGCTGCTTTAGGCTCTGGAAGACCATCACCTCTGAAGCCAGACACACTCAGATCTGAATCCTGCCTCCATCAACACTTTCCAAGTCCAGTCATGTCAGTACAACTCTGTCCTCAATTTCTTCAGTTGTAAATTGAGCAGAATATTAACTAGCAAATAAGAATGTTGCAAAGTAAATTTACACATACGTACTTGTGTATACCACAACATGGTTCTTCACAGAGAAGACATATTTGACAGCGCAAGAGAGACTGAGGCAGGAGGATCCTCAGTTTGAGGCCAGTCTGGGCTATGCACAAATTCAAGGTCAGCCTAGACTAAATACCAGTGAGTTCAAGGCCAGGCTGGACTACACAGCAGGACCCTGACTCAAAAACAAGCAAAAACACAAGTTATAAATAGCAGTTATTATAAACACAAAAGGAGGAGGCCATTGATTAATTCAACAAGTACATTTTTTTTTGAAAAACCATTGTAGCCTGTCTCCTGTCCTAATAGTATAGGACAAGGTAAGCAAGTGACTCCTTGATATGATCCCACCTAGCAGCTTATTTTGTGCTAGTCATCTACCTATAGAATCATATGTAATGCCCCTAGCAATCATAGAAAGTACTGTCACTTCCACTGTCCAGGTGAAAAAACTGAGAAGTTAAGAAACTTGTCCAATTCACACCTGGCGATGGAAGAGGGACTGGAACTTGGGTGCTGCTAAACCCTAAATGCCTTCCCTTCACTGCACCACGCAGGGGAAAGCTTCACAGTCAGGCACACACAGGGGATACAGCTGGTAGGTTCCCCACAGACACCTTTACTGAGCTTGCACTGAGCTACAACTCCAGTCTGACACAGGGTCTCACTCCTTCGCCCAGGCTGTGCTGGCTCAAACAGGTCTGCCTCAGCCTCCCAAAGGGCTGGGATTATGGGAACCCAACACCAAACCAAGTTTGTTTGCATATTATTTTGAGCCAAAAATTAGAGAACTCTAAAAATAATGTATTTCATAAGCAGAGAACACAGCACTGCACTGCTAGAGCAAATTCTCTGCCAAGTTCTTGATCTCTCAGTGCTTGTTCTTCTTCTTCTTCTTCTTTTTTTTTTTTTTTTTTTTTTTTTTTTTGTGCAGCGCTCGGGAGTCTCATCCAAAGCCAAACTGGTGCCAGGCAAGTACCCTACCACACTATACCTCCAGCCCTTATTTTTTCTTTACGAGGCAAAATAACATCTTGATTGAGTAATGTCCACACTAATGCACCTAATTTTGTGGTTTTCATACATATTAGTATTTCCCTGGGTGTTATAAAGTGAACTGACACATCTCAAGAATTTATATCTGGTTTATTTTTTGATGAGAGGTGCTTATATAATGATAATGCCACAAAACAAGGATTAGATCCAAATAAGGAACCACTTTCTATTGTGGTTTCCCTCCCTAATTTTAATACGCTGTGGTTGCAGTGGTTTAAAATACTGCAAGCACATCCTAATTAAAAAACAAATAAAAATAAAAGGTAAATTAACTTTCTTCTGTAGATTCTTCTACAGATGTTGCAGATTATACTATAGGAGGGTAACACTTATACCTATTAAAATACAGTAATTACCTTTCAAGCCTGAAAATAATACCAGTAACAACTTTTGAGTTTCAAGGAGTAAAAAATATTGGGCCAATGTAACAAACTTAGAAAAGTTACTGCTAGATTCTCTATTTCTTTTTTTAAAATTCTGTGATTCTCCTTGAAATTAAAAGAGAGAGAGGTGGGGGTGTAGCTCTGTGAAAAGGCAGTTCTCTAGCCTGCGCCATACCCTGGGTTCCATCCCTGTCTGGCACTGCAAAAATAAACGTGGGGTGGGAGGAGGTGGATGGGTTGAATCCTTCATAACTACTACTGCCTTAAACTCATTCCCTTTGCTTCTAAAAGGGCATTTATTTGTATTTTGTTCACCAAGTAAGAGAGTCTGAAATTAAGCTAGGTGATCTGAGTAAAAGAATAATGTAAAGAATCTAGACCCCACTAGCCTTAAGTTGAAAACAGTTGATTAGCAAGTTGGGTCCATTAAACTGAAAAATAATATCTTCAAAACAAAATAAAGCATTTTCACTTGATAAAGAAACCATTCTTAAATTCATTTAAGAATGAATCAAACCTAAAACTGCAGGAGGTTTCATAAATTTCAACAGCGTCCCAATTCTGCAGCAAATAAACCAAGATCGCAATCACTGTCGCTAAGTTAACTGTTGACCTATTTTCCCACACAGCAGCCTCTGCCTTCGACCACGGTGCCCGGGCCATTGCGCATTCGTGGTCCTATAGTTCACGACAAGGACGAGACGGGAACACTTAAAACCTCCAACATTTACCCTATTTAAATCACCAAAAGAGCTTTGCTTAACCGTGATAAATTAACAGAAGTGCTTGCATTTCTGCCGCTCCAAGAGTTCTATCTTGGGGGCCGATCCCACAGCCGGAGTTCTCTGGCGACCACGTAGCGGGTAACAGTTTTAAAGAACAGGACGCAAAGAAAGAAGAAAAAAAGGATAGAAATCCATCTGTCCCCTAGTTCTGAGCTCCTAGAGTGAACAGCACGCCTCCGCCCCGCAGAGCAGGTCAGGGCCCGCGGGCCGATCCGATTGCCGCAGACCGAGTGGGAGGACGCCGGCGCCAAGCACCGCTGACCCTCCCGCCCCGCTCACCTGCGGATTCTGCGAACGCACGGCCCCCGAGAGAGCGCGGCACAGCCAGCCCCACGCGCGGGGAGGGCGCGCTCCAGGGCCGCGGGACCCCCGGCGGCAGGTGGGCCAGGTTGGACTTGCGGCGGATCGCCACACGCCGGAAGTCGCCGCTCATAGTGCTGAGCCAGTGGGCGGCTCCGCGTTCTACAGAGCAGGGAACCGGGTTCTTGTCAACTCGGCGAGTGGGAGACTTCTGGCGGCGCGGGGTTCGGTCCGCGCTCACCTGAGGCCCCCAGCGCCGCGCCCCGCCCCGCTCCGCTCTCCTGAGCCAATTGCTTCGGCTTCGCTCCGCCCAACTCCTCAGCCAATCGCCATGGCCCAGACCAGCCCCGCCCCCCAAACCAATCGCCGCGGTCCCGCCCTATTCGTCCCCGCGCTCCCGAGCCAATCGCTGCGACCCAAAGAGCCAATCGACGTGGCTCTGCCCTGACCCGCCCACAAACACCAATCCTTGCGGCTCCGCCCCACCCCGTGCTCCAGAGCCTAGCGCCGCGGCCCCGCCCCTCCCTCCGTGGCCCCTAGCCTAGGCGCGGGCGAGGGAGGAGGGGAGCGCCGGGAGCCTGGTAGGGCGGGCGGCGGAGGACGTGCGGGGCAGTTCGGCCACCCTGGGCGGAGTCGGGAAAGATGGCTATAGATGCCACGCCCCGACCGATCCGGTCCCGCCCCGCCCCCTCGCCGCACCTGCTCCCATACCTGGCGCGCGGAAAGGTGGAGAGGCCACCTGCGGGCCGCGCTGGGTTCCGGGCGGAAAGACAGTCCAGCTGCCCTGCTGTCTTTGCCGGGAGCTCGCCGAGCCCAGACCCCCCAATCAGGGGATGTGCGCCTCTCCAGCTGCTGTGCTTCGCCTGCTCCGATCGTGCAGGGTTTGGAGACGGGACGTGGAGTCCCGCCCGAGTCTCTGCACTTCTGTCCCCGCAGGACGCCCGGAGCCCAAGCCTGGAGCTCCGCACCCAGACGGAGCAGTGGAGAACAGAGAAGCAAGGACCTCGGAACCTCGCTGTCAGTAACGCATTTAGAGTCCTTCTGTAATTAACAAGTCTCGTGGTTTTGGCTATATACGAAATTCTAGAAAATGCACTTTTAGCTGGACGTAGTGGACAGAGGGAGGATTACGTGAAGTTTAAGGCAAGCCTCAGCAACATAGCTAGACTCTGGAGCACAGGTACAGCCTGTGAATAAACTCAGTGTGAAGCTCATGGGTAGAGGAATTGTCTAGCCAGTGCCATACTCTGGGTTTGATCTCCAGGATTCCACCCCACCAAAAAGAATGGTCCTTAATTTTTAAACCATTGAAAAAAATTGTTTTCAGATGCTGGGTATTGAACCCAGTGCCTCCCTTATAATAACCATGTGCTACCACTGAGCTCCATTGCTAGCCTCTAGAAGTCCAAAGTGTTGTGCATGTTGCTGGGTGTGGTGGCACACGCCTGTAATATCACCACTCGGGAGGCTGAGGCAGGAGGATCACTGCAAATTTGAGGCCAGCCTGGGCTACACAGCGAGATCCTGGCTCAAAAAAAAAATTGCATGTGCACATGTGTGTACATTCCCATTTATTTTCACTGCTGGCAACACAGCCTCTTGAGAGGAATATACGGCACATCTTTGAGAAGAAATGAACAACATCTGGTCAAAGTCATCAGTGAGCCTGCTGTGAGCTGGTGGAGATCAGACCTAAGGACCTGGCAGGGTGACTGAGCAGCCACCCAGTTAAGATTCCAGCGGCAGGGCTGGGGATTTAGCTCAGTGGCATAAGCACCTGCCTTGCAAGCCTGTGGTTATGAGTTCTATCCCTGGTACCGACTAAAAAAAAAAAGATTCCAGCGGCAAACTAGCCTGGAACTTACTTATTCCTCATTCCTTTGAGATCACCAGGAGAGAGGGCCTCTGCTTCCAACTTCCATGAATGCTGAGAGGGGTGCTGTGAATCACTTAAACACCACCCCCTGTCAAGCTCATTTCAAATTTCAGATGATTTCACGTTTACAAATTCCAAAACAATATTTTATAGATGTGAGTTTAGTACAAGTTTGTATCCGTACATGAAACTTTTACTGAGACATATCACCAAGCCAGGCAGCTTAGACAGAGGCTGGATGGCCAGAGAGTCTGAAATTGCCCCAGCAAGGAAATGATGCTGATCTTGGCTCTAGATGCAAAAAGAAACTTTTAGAAGATTCTTTGCCTCTGAAAAATGACTGAAGTGTTGTAAAAAGTGCAGCACAGGTTCTGTTCTATGGCTCATTGCAAGTAACTGTGTCCACAAGAAAAACACTCAGAGGCCATCACCTGCAGGCCCAATCTGTCATTTGCAGATTTGCATCTTCTCCAGCAGATGGGGTTGCTTCCTCTCCAGGTGACAGCAGCAGACCACAGAGTTCTGCTGATCACATCTCAGAACCGTGTGTGACACACTCTGAAGTTTCCTGTGAAGAGACAAACTATGAATGTGAAACAACTGATATAAATTCTATAGGATTATTTTTTTTCAAGGTAGACACAGATATATAATAAAGATTTTAGTGAGAATACTGGCAGTCAGAAAAATATACTTTAGAGTTGGTGTGCTGACAAATGCCTGTAATCCCTGCACTCAGGAGGCCAACGCAGGAGAGTCACCATACAATCAAAACCAGTTTGGCCTCCACAGTAAGTTCAGTGTCAGCCTGAATTACACAGTGAGACCTTATCTCCAAAAGCAAAAAAGAAAAGACCAAAACAAATAAATATATATAGAAGCTTTTCATGCCAATAGTTTTCAATTCATCATGAGAAAACATCTTCTATTTTGGAGTCTGTGATGTGAAAATATATCACTTTCTACCACACATTATAATTGGTACACCTTTATTTGGTTCTCCTTTCTAGAGCGTAAGTACCATAATGATCAAGTCTGTCTAACATCTTGAACAGTGGTTTTCATTTAGTAAACCTTTCAAAAAAAATCAACTGAACAAAATAGACTAAAAGAAAAACATATTCACAAACATAAATAGCAATTCCTCTTTAAGTTATGGATCCTAATAGAAATCTGGGTGACAATTTCTGTGTAAAGATATTGTTTTATTCTTTCTATTTTCTTTTTTTCCCCCTCATTTCTTTTGGTAGTGCTGGAGATTGGCCACAGCCTTGTGGATGCTAGGCAAGTGCTCTACCATGTAGTCCAACTCCTTCCCCTTGCACAAGCCTTTTAAAGGCACCATTTTGTTGATAAAATTTTTTTGTCCCAGGAATCAAAATCACAACCTTGTGCTTAGGCAGACGCTTTACCACTGAGGTATTTCCCCAGCAAATGTATTATTTTTATACCAGTAAAAGCCTGAAAGTAATTTATCTAATAATAAAAGATTATTTCCTTCCTCTCTCCTTTTTTCCTCCTTCCTTTCCTGTCCCTTTTTCTCACCTCTTCTCCCCCCTTCCCTTTTCTCTTCCTCTCCTTCTTCCTTCTTCCTCCTTCCTTCCTTTCTCTTCTCCCTTCCTTCCTCCCTTCCTTCCTTTTTCCTTCCTTTCTAGTCTTCTTTTCCTTCCTTCCTTCCTTCCTGGCATTGAACCCAGGACCTTCACATTGAGCTACAACCCTATCTCTTCTTATTTTTTATTTGGAGACAGGAACTAAATTGTCCAGGTTGGGCTCAAATATGCAATCTTCTGACCTCAGCCTCCTAGGGACTATTTTCTTTTCTTTTTTTTTTTTTTTTTACTTTTCCCTTCTTTCCTCTCCCCACCTTGTTCTCTTCCCCATTTTAACACTTTCTTCCTATTTCACAATATCTGTTATACATTTTGGTCCTTATTTACAATTTCAGTTTCTCACACCAGAGAAACAATTTGGTATTTACACATATGTGTCCAATTTATTTCACTTAGGAGAATGGCTTCAAGCTACATCTATTTAGAAATATCTCAAGCTTATCCTTTATGACAGACTGTTTGTATAAACAAACACATCTTTATCCACTAGAGGTAGTATTTATGAGTATTTAGGCCATTTCCAAGATTTAGCAATTACAAACTGTGCTGCTATAAACATGGATGTTTATATATCACTGTGGTAGGATGCTTTTAATTCTTTTGTGAAGATACCAAGAGAATGGCTGGGTGAGAGTATTTTCTTTTTAAAAGATATATAATGTATCTGTCCTTTTTTTTTTTTCTTGATACTGGGAATTGAACTCACAACCTCACACCTGCAGGCAGGTGCTGTGCCACTGAGCTGTAGCCCTAGTCCTGTTCTAAAATACATTACACCAGTGTGGGGAACTACTCAAACTGCTTCAAAGCTTAAGGGCATCTAAAGACACCTGAGGATGTGACCATGCTTGTCTAGAGAAGGTGCATGGTGAGATACAGTTACGTAACTGTAACTTAGCACAGGTAAACACATACACAGTGGTTAGGGCACTATGTAAGAATGTAAACAAGAGGAAGTCTCCCAGAAAGCAGCATCTCAGGCTGTCCGTTTGGGACCCGAAAGTCCCGGACCGTACAGTGGCCTGAGCTGTTTGGATTGAAAGTCTGCACGGACCTGCATCTCGGCGGGACTCTTTGGGGCTGGTAGGCCCGCCCTTCATCCGCAGGGAACTGCCTGGAGATCGGCATCTGGGCCAGGTGTGTTTGGGCCCGTAGCCCCGCCCTTCACGCCCAGGAAGTCTCCCAGA
>PVJX010040869.1:0-14948 GCA_004027295.1 Dolichotis patagonum | reverse complement strand
CTTGAACTTGTGACCCTCTTGCCTCAGCCTCGCTTTGTTGGAGCACAGGTGTGTGCTGCCATGCCCAGCTACTAATGCAGCTTTAAAAATTACTACAAAATTTAAATGCTAGACCATATCACATGTTCACTTGTGTGCTTTCCCCTAGGCTCTTCCTCAGTAATGGACCTCCACCACATGACCCACACCTACCATCTGCCAGGAACTGGACAATCAATGAAAACAATTATCAGAAATACACTAAACAAAGAAAATGAGTATGACCCACTCTTTGAGGAGTATTTGCCTTTGAGGAAAATTTTACATCAGTAAAAATCAGGCACTGGAACTCAAATATCCAAGATGAAAACTTACCTCAAAAACGAAGGGCTAAGTACACAGTTCAGTGGTAGAGTAGTTGACTAGCACATATGAGGCCCTGGGTTCAATGACGTATGTGATCTATATAATTAAGAAAATAAAAAGAAAGGAAAAGCATAGGAAGCTTGTAACTGTTCAAAGAATAGTATTTTAATGTGAAAATAGGACATAATTGTTCACTGATTATAAACTTACATTTAGATATTAAAACCTATGTTCTCATTGTATGAACACAATGCAATTTACTTAAAACAGACCTTTGAGCTGGGTGTGGATGAGCCTATGAGATAGGCCTATGAGATGGGCACTGAGGAGGCTCAGGCGGGAAGAACTCGAAGAGTTCCAGGCCAGCCTGGGCGATGGGGTGAAATTAAGGCGAGCTGGAACTATGTAATGAGATCCTGTCAAATAATCTAGAAAAAAAAGACAAGAAAAGGATAAAAAGATTAGTTACTGTTCAACAAATGGTATTTTAATGTGAAAATAGGACATAATTATTTGCTGCTTACAAACTTAAATTTAAATGTTAAGAACTGTATTTTAATTGCATGAACACAATAGAATTTGCTTAAAACAGAATTTTCAGTTGCCTGTGGATGTTCAAGCCTGTAAGATGGCATTAGGGAGGCTGAGGCAGGAGGATCACTATGAGTTCAATGCTAGCATGGTGAGTTTAAGGCCAGCCTGCAGTGAAAAGTGACAAGCAGTCTCAAACAAACAAACATCAAAAAACACAAAACAGACTTTTCATTATTTATTCGCCAAAACTGTATACACATTTGTGAGTTGACCACAGTCCTAGAAGTCCTAGAAGGAATTATAACTGGTAGGATAAATTTAAAATTTGCTTCAAAATTTCAATTTCAATTCCCAAAACCTAGCCCCATTTTTTCTTCTCTTGGGAAGCTGGTGTCATGATAGAAAGAATAGTTTACTATTTGTTTACAATGTGACATTTATCGACCATGTTAAATGTATTAATTTGCTCTAAATACTTTTGTATCTACTGTAAGATGCAGCATAGAAACCAAAGAGGGGCAGACTACAAAGAACAACAGCTTAGGCAGCAACAAGCCTGTGACACCAAAGCACACATTCTGCAGCAACCAGGACAAACAGCAGGGACCTGGTCACAAACTGCCACCATTTGGAATTGTGGCCCATTTCCAACTTAGGACAAAGTGGAAGGGACCAAACATGCTCCTCTAATCAATCATACAAAACACCACACTTCTGCTAGGTCTGTGTCTAGCTTCAGCATCCCCAAAATATACTACCTGCATCAAGGTATCCCCAAAGCTTCCACTTTTTCTACTACAATTTTCCCACTTCCTTGAATACCATTGAGTCCCATCAAATGCAAAAGATAATAGCCATATCCCTTGCTATAGCAAACCAAAAATATGTTGCTCTTCTTTTCATTTATTTTCAGAATTTTTGATGCACAATTTATTTGCTATATAGTCTAAGATTTTCTAAATATTTGAAATATCAGAACTGTCACATACTAAACTTATACATATGTATTTTATTTTCACACAAATATATACATATTGCCTATTAAGAATTATTATATAGGTACTGTATTTCTATAAATATTGGGATGTATTTGCCACACCTGAATGCTAATGACAATAAGTACCACACATATAAGACAAGAAACTTTAAAATATTCTTTTACTTTGATAAATGTTTGGGATCTATCTGAACTAGGAAGAACATCAGCTCCGGGGAAAATGCAAGGCCCTCCGAGAAGCGGAGACACAGCGCCCATGCTTGGCAGCCCTTTCCCGTGAGCCGTGAGCCGCCTTCCACAAGGGACCATGGCAACCTGTAGTGATGGAAACGGAAGCGTTCAGCGCAGGCAAGAAAGGAAACCATTGAAACTGCCAACAGTACACAACACCCGCAAAATCCCCTTTCCCAGCTGACACTAAAAGGAGAATTTATTAGACTGACAAACCTTGGACCTTTCATGGCTGGATGACCACCATTTCCCTCACACACGGAAGAACTCCCTCAGGAATGGAAGCAGGGAATCTACGGAGAGAACTGAGAATTTCCAGAGGGCCAGAGGGGCCCTGCCCTTGAGGTCAGACAGTGCCCCTGCTGGTGGCAATGTGGAATGGCAATTGGTTGGTGCTTGGGCCTAGGAATTGGACACTATACATACCAGAGATGTCCTAGAGCTGAGCCACCTAAGTGAACTTTAATATGGTTGAACCTTATTTGAGTGGCCAGAAGCTTGCAAATGCTCTAGTATGGGATAAGAAGTTAATCAAGTAGCCTTCTACCTTCTCTACCTCATACCTTCTGCAATGATGCTTTACGTGTTTTATTTCATTCTTCACACTCTGAATCTTTCAATTGGAAGATATACTGTGTGTTTGCGGTATTTCAGTGTGAAAGTAGGACATAAATGTTTACTGATTATAAACTTAGTTTGAAGTATTAAGGAATTTATACATATTTGTCAATGCTTATTTGACAGCTATAAAGATCATTATGGCACATAAAATATCATTTTTATCAATTGAAACTGCCATAATTTGTTACATAAATCCAGTCTTGTAACTTGATTGTGCAATTTATTAACCCAGAGAATATTTATGTAGTAATTATGTTATGGTAACTTTCTAATAGATTGTAGATTTCAGTCTAAAATTCACTTTCTCCTTGCCCTGTCAATTAATTCCATCTCATATCACTATCACGAAGGATTCTGTTAATAAATTGAATGTTTCATTGTAAATTAAGCTTGTTATGATTCTTGAGACTTTGTCAAACTGAACATATTTGACACAGTTGATTTGAAATGAACTTCAGAACTTATAGTCATCAGCTACACAACACTGTACTAACAAAACAAGTGAAATATACAACACTTTCAACATATGATAGATGTGGCATATTTCTTGATTCCATACATGGTTTTTCCACCTTAATTCATACTTATATAAATTGATATCATAAACCTGAACCAAGGATAAAGCAAAACTGTGTGTTCTCCTAATAAACAATAGGCCTGAACTTTTCTTCAACCTAAATTATAGTGGAATCCTAATTGGGAAGAACAGGTATCCATATTTAATGCATTAGCAAAATAGTTGATTCATTCAAACCACAAAATAATTTTCTGATATTATTTCAGGTCTTTAGAAAAAGAGCTGCTTTTAGATTCCTAAGTGTCAAAATCCACTAAAATAGCATGTTTTCTAGTTTATAAAACAAATCCTCTAATCACTATGTTATAACTCCATTCCTCTGATTATGACATGATTCCAAAATCATACCATTGTCCCAAGCTTGTTGATCATGTACATGTTTTCCAGTATATATTCCTGCGTAGTATTATCATAAAATTTGAGCTACTTTCCTAATCTTTTTTGTTTCTTTTGTTTTCATCCTTGGAGAGCTACAGTAACCAAAAGGCTAGAATACCATCTGGGATCTAAGAAGCCAAACAGTTTCCTTTTGTAAACTAATCTCTATCCTCCCCACTCGAGCTCAATCTTTGGTGTTCATTGATTAGAATAAATGGAACTTTCTATTATGTGAACAGCACGTTTGTTGAATTTCTGTATAATCCTCATTTTCATTAACAGTGACTGTTATATAATAATAACATTTCGAGAACCTGTGGGTCTAATAGCAGCAGGTACTTGAAGAAAGCACTATTTTTAACACTGGTGTTTTCTAAGAGAATAAAGCAAACCATGTACAATGTAGTAAAGCCAATCAAAACAAGACAGGGAAAGCAATACAGGTCTTCAGAACAAGATAATAGGAAATCAACTGTGGCTGCCATCATATATCTTATTATCTTCAAGTAGGTGGCCATACCATCATATATAATAAAATGAAACAAAACAAAATGGAACAAAATCAAACAAAACAAAACAATGACAATGATACATGCCTTCAAAACAAGATCATAGGAAATTAATAATGGCTATCATCATACCTCTTGGCATCCTCTAAATAGTTGCTCAGAGTACTGAATTTAGGTCTCCAAAGTCAATCAAACAATATGAGTATCAAATACTTTCTTTCCTTCAGTTGCCATCATCTCAGCCTGTGTTCCCCCAAGTCAACCAGGTGTGTGGGGCAGGGGCAGGGCTTCCTGAGTTCTCCCCTGGCCCGCACCATTGCTGCTGGCTCACCAGGGCACTTGGGTTTCTGGTTTTTCCCCAGCCAACATGCCTGCTGCTGCCTCACAGAGGGGCTTGGCTTCCTGGTTCTTCCCCGGCCCACACGACTGCTGCAGGCTCATGGTGGGGCTAGGGTTTCAGTTCTCCCCCAATACTGGTTATTCTAACAAATAGCAAATAGCTTGCGCTACAATCTAATTGACTCTATTTCCTCAGGCAACTGTGAGAAGCATTTTATGTTGATTACATTTTATTTCTTAAACTGAGAGGACATAAAAATACCACATGATAATTCCATTAGATCTACAGTCTCTTACTGATCTATTTCTTAATTATTAAGTTATTTTATTTTTTATAGCTTATCAGATGAATACCCATAGAAAAACACACTCAGAAAGTTTTATAAACTGTTAGAGGTCTCAAAGTATTGGTGCTGAATTTGACTAGAGTATCCCCAAAATTTGGAAGTTTATATTTTGTTGTATTTGCCTCGCTCTGGAATTGCCAGTATTTAATAAAGTCTTGGAGGCTATGATAAAATGGTTGTCCATGCCAAATTCAATGGAAAACTGTTACACTACAGTGAGTAAAAGATAAGGACATTCAAAAGCAGGGATTGAGGTTTTCTGTCTTTAAAGTGCCCCTTATTTTGCTCTCCTTGGACTATTACAACATAAAGAAGATTAAGTGCAACTCCATGAGATGGGATAGGCTGACAGTGAAGCATGATTCACAATAGATCAGGGGGCCCATCCCAATCACATGAGCTTGGAGAGTGATAAGAAGGATGCCCTCTGCTTCCCAGCTTACAGAAAAGTGTTACTCTAGCAATAGTACAGATTGTTCCAAATATATCTGTTTCCTTTTTGCATTGTTTTTTTTCCAAATGTTTGTCACAATTCTCCAGTGAAGCCACCAGGGATTTAAGTATTATAGAGAAAAATTTTCAATGATTGATTCAAATTATATAAACATTATAGAACTATTCAACCAGTTTCCTTAACTTTTTGTAATTTGACAGTTTCATATAAATTCCCTAACTCATCATCGTAGAGTTTTAATAGAATTAACTCTTCATCTCTTTTTGTGCATCCTGCATATGAAAGGCTATTCCCACAGCTATTGCTCACAGTTACTAATTCTTATTTCTACAGATTGACTATCTGAAATATTCTACAAATTTTGACGTTTTTGATTATCTACTGTTGTGCATTCTTTTCTTTCTTCAGTTGTAGCATATTGCATGCTTTGCAATGTTCTATTTCCTTACAATACCATAGTCATATTTATTACAAGTATAATTTCTTATCATTGAACAGATATTTAGTATCAATTATAATATGGTTTTTCATTGCAGATAACTGCAGTCTATATTATTCCAAATATGTTAGGGAGATTATCTTCTTATATGAACTCCTAAGAAAGTTAAACAGTGGTAAGATAAAAAGTCCTACATGTTTTCACCTTGGTGAGATTCTTTGAGATCTGCTTCATAATTCTATGACCACCTTTTATAATGTATCAATATGTGCTTGAGAAGAGTATGTACTCTGTGATGTTTTCCGCCAGTGCAACAAGCCAGTAAAAGAAAACCCAATACCTAAAATGATGTTGAAAATCATTAAACAAAAGAATAGAGCAAAAAAGCTAATACATATATAACATTTCTAAATATCATCATTATTTGGGGAATAAAAATGTCATAGTATGAGACTTCTAAGCATGTAAACACTTATCTGAATGACTAAAGTGAAAAAAATCTATGGAAAAATTGATGTCATTAAATTGTGTTTAAATTCCAACTGGCATTGCTAAAACAATAAGTTTCCAAATCATAATTGATGCTCCTATCTAGGTATCTATTCTTTTTTGGCTTTGTAGAGATTATTTACCAATTTTTAAAATTTATCTTTCAAATTGCCTGCCGTTGTCTCTAAATATTTATTTTGGCCTGATATTTATTTATTTTCACATTTGTGGCATACATTAAAATAATTTTGGAACATCTTAGTATATGCTTTTCTTGACTCTATTTCTCTAATGCAACATTTCCTATTTATGATACAAGCTACCAAAACTCATACACTTACTACTGATATAAGGTTGTAAAAAATCAGTGAAATTATTCATGAACTTACACTTTGAGCCTGTCAGGATGAAAACCGTATCCTACAAGTGTTATTCCAGCACTCTGGTAAGTTGAGGCAGAATGACTGCAACACAAAATCTAGTTGTGCATGTTGTGAAATCTAATTACCTAGACCAAGAGCACACTGTCTGTGGAAGGAAACAAGTTGTGGGCTCAGAGGCCCTGGCAATGCACCTACATGCAGTAGGAAGCACAGATGAGACTGACCCACAGGGTGTGAGGGCATTGTATGGATGCTTGCCTGAGGATTTCATAAGGACCATCATTTCCTGTGTTCCCACAAGGAGGGATGTGTGCTGCTTCTGTCTAGTGAGTAGTCAGGGATGTTACTCAGCATCTTGCAGGGCCACCAACAGAAGGAATTTTTCTGGCCCCAACTGTCAATACCACCACACATAAGAGAACTAATTTGGACTAAAGTAGAAGTGAGATGTTTGCATGGTCATTTACTCTCTAATTATCCACAGTGACGGAGCTCAAATTTAATCACAGACCATTTGATCTCAAGTCCACTGTGCATCAAGAACACTAGGATTCCATTTAGCTATTAAGAAACATTAGATGGCACTTCATGGATGAGCAAGAACATATTCCCTAGATGTATCATATGTGGTTCTAAGTGCATAATTTTCTAAACACTGTGATCTCATTTCTATAAAAATATGTGTGGGATGATGAAAAGCTTTTTGTTCATATACTTATTTGCAATACGAGCATAGAACAAAAGTACACTCTATCACTGAATTATATTGCTAGTACTTTTTTATAAAAAACTGAGACAAGCTCTCCCACACCCAAAACATGAGGGGAGCCTCGGCCACCCATCCCTCACATCTGAAAGAACTCAGCAGCCCACTGGAGTGTCAGTGGCCCCTTCCATCCCCTGCAGTAATTTGGTGGGTTGGCAGGAGGCTTAGTGACCCTTTCCTCTCACATAGAAAACCTAAGTGGGCCAGTGATAGCACAGTGAGACTGCCCCAAGGAGAAGACCTCAGTGGGTCATCAGGAGCCTTGGCAACCCCTTCCCCCATCAGAGGATCTTGCTGGCCAGGGAGATCACAGGTGAGCCCTTCTTCCATACTGAGAATCCAACATGGGCAGACCTGCCCAACTTGGAGGATCTTGGCTGGGCCTGCCAGATCCCCAGTGACACAGTAGGGTCCCAGATGGTGAACACCCCATGGACAGGTGGGTCTGGTGACCTGGAACAGTCTGAAGCCACAGTAACAATGTGATCTAAGTGTTGGTTCACATTAATACTCCTAGGCTAGTCAGCCATGGAAGAATATAAGACTCATCCAAGTGGCCCTGCAGGAAGAATTAAGGTGACTGGTCCCTGCCCTACACTGTCTGACACAGCAACTGGATGAATGTGAGACACATAGGACCCTAAGACATGCATAATCAATAATCAAGACTAGTGGGATTGAAAAGAACTAAATATTAGCCAAGATGTGGAAATGAAAAAAAAAAAGCAAAATGCAATCTCAAACCCCAGCCCAGTTGGAACAAGTACAGAAAACATTGAAATAGAGGATATGGGAAGTCACACACCTGAAATTTCTGAAAACATAGTGAGTGAAATAGAGACACAAATCCATGAGGTTACAGAGGGAATCAGATTAGCAATAATCTCTCAAGTAAAGAGAGAAATGTAATGAAGGAGCTGCTCAGCAAAACTAGAGAGGACATAGATTAAAAAAAAGTACAGGAGCATGGGAAATGATAGAAATCTGGAAAGAATAATATAGGAAAAAAATAGATTGCATGAATCAGATTCAAAGAGATATCCAGGAAATTAAAACTTCCATTGAAAGCTGGAAAAATCACTGGAATGAAATCGAAATAGACTTTCAGACCTTGAGGACAGGCTCACAGCTAGCCATCATGACAGCAAAGACCTCGTAAAAATAACAAAAGACCATGGAATAACAATTCAACAACTCCAAGACTACACAAAGAAAATCAATATAAGACTGTGGTGGTGTCAATGAAAATACAGGAGTCAATGCAGATAACATTAAAAAAAACTATTTGAAGAAGTAATAGCACAAAGGGCCAGGGATTTGGTACATTGGAAAACGTGCCTGCCTGGAAAATGCAAGGTCATGAGTTCTAGCCCGGATACCACACACACACACAAATATTATAGCAGAAAATTTTTCCAGTTGTGGGAAAACAATCTGATACACAGATAAGTGATGTATATAGAACTCCAAACAGCAATATCTAAAATAAATCTATGCCCACATATATAATAATCAAGATCCCAGAAATTCAGCATAAAACAGAATACTAAATCTGTTAGAGAAGAAACAGATCACCTATAAAGGAAAGCCCATTAGAATGACAGCTGACTTAACACAATCCCTCAAGTCAAGAATAGTTTGGAGTCAGTATTTAAAGCCCTGAATGAAAACAACTTCCAAACAAGATTGATGTACACTGCAAAATCTATCTCTAAAAATTAATGGAGAAATAAGACACTTTCATGACAAAGAACAACTGAAGAAATTCTTTTTCACCAAACCAACCCTAGAAAGAGCATTAAAAGATATGCTAGATATAGATAAAAATGACCACAATTTCTGGAACAACAACAGAAAGAAACAACCAAGCATGGCAAGCAATTAAACAAAGGGGAAATGCAGGGAACAAACAACAGGAAAACAACATGGTAAAGATAAACCAATATATATCAGGAATAACCATCAATGTAAATGGTCTCAATTCATCAATTAAAAGAAATAGAGGAGGCTGTGGGTTTAGCTCAGCAGCATAAGTGCCTGACTGGAAGTGTGAGGTTGTGAGTTCAGGCCCTGATAGCCAAAAGAAATAAAATACATTGGCAGAATGGATTAAGAAATCATATCTCACAATACACTGTATGCAATAAACACGTCTAACTCAAAAAGAAACTCATAGACTGAAAGTCAAGGGATAGAAAGCAATCTGCCATGCAAGAGGAACTCAGAAAAAAGCAGGGATAGCTGTTCTGTTTGCAGACATTGTGAACTTCAAACCAAAAATGTTCAAAAAAGATAAAGGTCATTCCCTACTCATTAGAGGAAAAATTAAAGATGAAGTGATAACATTTATAAATGCATACAGAAGCACTAAACTATATAAGATAAATGCTAAGAGACATGAAAAAGCAAACATACAATAAAACAGTTGTCACAAAGAGATAGATCAGATAGAGAAAAACTCAGCAAAAAATAATATAACTTAATCAATCCTGTGAATAAATGGACTTATTAGATGTTTACAGAGTGTTCCATGCAACAACATCAGAATACACATTCTTCTCAGCTGCACATGGGATGTTCTCTAAAATAGACCATATATTAGTGCATAGAACATGCTTTAGAAAATGCAAACAAATTAAAGTTGCCTATGCATATTATCTGACCATAGTGCACTGGAATTGGAAATTCATGGCAAAATAATGTGTAAAAACTCCATAAACACATGGAAATTAAGTAATACTCTCGTGAACAATATGTGGTTCATAAATGAAATTAAGGAAGAAATTAAACAGTATGTACAATTAAATGAAAATGCATATACAACATACCAGAACATGTGGGATGCAATGAAAAGAGTCCTACGAGGGAAGAATATAACAGTGAATTGTCACATCCAGAAAATAGGATGACCACAAATAAACAACCTCATGTTACACCTCAAACTTCTAGAAAAAGAGGAGCAAATAAAGACCAAATAAATAGAAGCAAATAGAAGGCAGGAAATTACAAAGATCAAAGCTGAAATTAACATAATTAAACTAAGAAAACAAAACAAAGAATTAATTAATCAAAGAGTTGATTCTTTTAAAGAACAAACAAAATCAATAAACCCCTAGCTAACCTTATAAACAAATGAAAAGAAAAATACTCAAATTCATGCAATTAGGAAAGTAAAGGATGAAATTACTACAGATTCTTGTGGAAACTCAGAAGGTCATTAATAACTACTTCAAAAATCTTTACTCATATAGGCTGGAAAACACAGAAGAAATGAACAGATTCTTAGAAACATAGGAATTATGAGAGCTGAATCAAGAAGATAAAAAATTTACAGTAACCCAATATCAGTTATTGAAACTGAAAATTTAAATAAAAATTTATCAACAGAGAAAAGCCCAGGTCCCTCATGGATTCACAGCTGAATTCTACAAGAAATTTAGAGAAGATTTAATGCCAATACTCCTTAAACACTTCAGTGAAGCATTTGAAAGGGAAAAAATCTCTCTAACTCATACCTGGGGGCAAGTATTACTCAGGTATCTAAGGCAGAGAAAGACTCAACCAAAAGGGGAACTATCAGGAATCACGCTAATGAACATCAATGTCAAAATTCTCAATAAAATACTAGCAAACAGAATGCACCAAGTCATCAAGAAGAGTATACATTATAACCAAGTAAGATTCATCTCAGGAATGCAGAGATGGCTCAACGTACACAAATCGCTACAGGTAATACACCATATCAACAGAGACAAAGACAAAAATCACGTGATCATCTCAACAGATGCAGAAAAAACTTTTGATAAACTGAAACACTCATTCATCTCAGGAATGCAGGGATGGTTCAATGTACACAAATCTATACATGTAATACACCATATCAACAGAGCCAAAGACAAAAATCACGTGATCATCTCAATAGATGTAGAAGAAACTGGTGATAATCTGCAACACTCATTTATAATAAAAATCCTACTGAAAATCAGAATAGATGGTCTACCTCAACCTGATAAAAGCCATATATAACAAACCAACAACCAACATCACACTAAATGGACAAAAACTGACAGTTTTCACTCTAAAATCAGGAACAAGACAAGAATGTCCACTATCACCACTCCTGTTAAGGATAGATCTGAAAACATTAGTGAGAGAAATTGGACAAGAGAGAAATAAAAGGAATAGGATAAGAAAGGAAGAAGTCAAAGAATCATTATTTGCAGGTGACATGATTCTCTACATGGAAGATCCCAAAAAGTCCACCAAAAGACTGCTATAGATAATAAGTACAGCTGGAGAAAAAGTCAGCACTCAAAAATCAATAGCATTCTTACACACAAATAACAAATTCACTGAGAGTAAAATTATGAAAATAACACCTCTTACAATAGCATCCAAAAATATGAAATACTTAGGAATCAATCTAACAAAAGATGTGAAATATCTATATATAGAAAATTATAGTACTCAGAAAAAAAGAGCTTGAAGAGGCTATCAGAAAATGGAAGATATATCTTGCTCTTGGTTATATATAGAAAATTATATTACTCAGAAAAAAAGATTGAATAGGCTATCAGGAAATGGAAAGATATACCTTGCTCTTGGATATCAAATGGAGAGATATACCTTGACATTGTAAAATGGTCATACTCCCAAAAATGTTATACAGATTTAATGCAGCCTCAATCAAAATATCATTAGTATACCTCCCAGATCTACAGAAAACATCCCAAAAGTTCATTTGAAAACAGAAAAGACCTAGAAGAACAAAGGTAATGCTGGAGAGCCAAGGCAAGGCAGAAAGTACCACAATCAGGGACTTGAAATTACACTACAGAGGGGGACTTTCAGCCCACTGGCACTGGCCCAGGCAGCATTGGAGACCATCATTCCCAGGGGTTGAGTTCCCAGCCATCTCCCTAGGACACTGAACTGGGCCTGGGATTTTTTGCAGGCCTCAATGGACCATGCCCAGCGGTCTTCTTTCAGTCTTGGAGGCCGGGGCTGCACAGGGTGACTTTTAGCCCACTGGTGTTGGCGAGAGAGAGTTTGAGATTGTCACTCCAAGTGGTTGAGTTCCCACCCCTGAAACACTGGACTAGGCTCGTAAGGTCCTGCAGGCCTAACAGAGCCAGGCTCAGCAGCCTTCATTCAGTCCCAGGAGCTGAGGGTGCAGGAAGTGATTTCCAACACACCTAGGGGAAGCTTTGGCACACCATTCAAAGCACAGTAATATAGGAAAATGACAAACAAAAGAACAAAAGGCAATCTTAAACCTCCAGCCCATCTCAAGAAAGCCTAGAAGCCATGTAAATAGAAGAAAATAGAAGCCATAAACCTGAAATGACTGAAATGATATCAACTGAAATAAAGAAGCAACTAGGGGAAGGTATGGAGAAATTCAAATCACAAATAATTGCCCAGGTAAAAGAAGAAACGAGAAAAGTAGTGAAAGAAACAGTGAACACATCTAGTGAAGACACAGCTAAAAATTAGAGTAACTAATCTAACCCTCACAGGGTGTCTCCACATGCTCTTCATACTCAAACAATGTTCTAGAAGATAACCTAGCTTTTATTGAATTAATCTGTTTGATATCTGCTATGAAGTATTGATATAACTTCTTTAGACAGCTTTTAATTTAGGTTTGCTACTATGAAGAGTTCTCTTTATCAGTTGTATTCTGGAAACATATATGTGCTTTATTTTACTTTTCTCTTTTTGCTCTGGTACTAAAACATAATGAATAAAATTTTACAAAAGACCAGAAAAATGTGACATCTCCTCTGGATGCTGAAACTTGCGATTCTTTATATGCCAAAGGGTACTATTCCTGATGATACAGCATGGATGGGAGCCAAGCCATTAACACTTCAGCTTCACAGTCACTACACCCAAATAAAAGGCAGGGGTGGCAGTGCCTCCCATGGCTAAAGGGATGGTTCACTTGAATTCATCTTGTAAACAGGGACTGACTTGACTTTAAGGAAATGGAGTAGACTATTGAAGTTGTTGAGTATACTGAAGATTGACAGTGATCCAAGAATGTCTTGAAGCTGCTTGGTTTTCAGAACAGTAGCCCCTTGTTGTCATCAACTGTGACCTTAATCTCAACTTTAAATGCTTAGTGGTGTGATTGCAAGGATGATTTTTTGTTATGGTTTCCAGTATTCATGCCCTTTTGTATAACCCTCCCACAAGGACTATGGGCTTAATCTTGTGTCATAGCCCATTTTGTACTCCTATGACAAATAGCCTAGTTCTTGGTACTAGATACAGAAAATGAATTTATTTACCTCAGTTTTGGGATCTGAAAATCCAAGGTTAGCTAGCTTCACCTGGTTGGCCCAAAAACATGAACAGTGGCATCATATAATAGGAGGGCATACTTAAAGGGCTGTGAGAGATCAAATGGCAAGACAGCAGGAAGTAGGAGAGAAGGATGGGATCAGGCTCACTTTGATATGACAATGCACTTTTGTGGGAATTAACATTGTCCTATAAGAACTACATTAATTCTCTCTGAAGGTTGTGTCATTATAATCTTTTCTCTCTTAAAGGCCCCACCACCTCAATACATTACATTGTTACATTGAGGACCAAGCTTCAAACACATGAGTCTTTAGGGGACACACCGAAGCCATATCTAAACCACAGTCCAAACATCTGACTCCTTTGATCAATGGGTACATAGCATCACTTATGATAGACAGAGACTTCAAATGTGCTTGTAGATTGTGTCTTACCCTCTTACTTTCCCTAAAATCTAACCAACATCTGAGCTACTATGCTGGAGGATGAGATACCATATAAATATCTGAGATGATCCCATGACAATCACCATGTCAGAGGTCAACCTGGCAGCAAATGGCAGGTATATGCATGAGTCCCAGCAGAAGTGTGACAAACTATATCAAATCATAAGAAATAGCCAGATTAATCTAAGCTAAACTTAGGACCCACAGGTCTGTGCATGATATAAGAAGTTGTGGCTTTAAACTATCACACGTTTAGAGCCCTTTGTTATTCAGCTGAATTAATACAGATGCCAAGGACATGATTTGGTCAGTTTGTTCATGATTCTTTGCAGTTGGTAGGACGACCTCATGAGGGACAGAAGAATAAAACCAGGCAAATTATCAATGCTCTGAAGAGCAAGTCTGACTGCTTGGTTTTATGCTAACTTGCATCTATGTCAATTTTCATAGCATAAAAGTTTGGGGAAGAGGAAGAAGAGCATACACACAGAGAGGGAGTGGAGAAGTGAGGAGAGAGAGAGAAACAGAGAAAGAGACAGAGAGATACAGACAGAGAGACAGAGAGAGAAAGAGAGACAGAGAGAGAAAGAGAGAAAAAACCAACTAACATCTTCCTGGGGATACTGGAGTCAAATGTACAAATTCTTCCATTTTGCGTTCCCCTTTCCCAAAATTCAAGAGAACTTTATGAAATCAGGGTTTACAAAGTGAGATCCAGCTTCCTTTGCTTATACTTGAAAATTATTACATTTAATAAATCAGGTTTTATGCTAGTTTGCTC